>WBZZ01005207.1:127500-167590 GCA_019918135.1 Paulinella micropora
GTATTTTCATTGAACATACCGGCCCGTCTGGAAGTGTTGGAACTGCCCTTGCGGGGGTGTCATTAGAGCTTATCGTCAATTCTTCGTACTCCCCTCACGGGTGAGACGATGGAGGCGCATGTGCAGAAATGCATCAGCCATTGACAGAGAAGCACTATCATTATTATTATTATTATTATTATTATTATTATTATTATTATTATTATTATTATTATTATTATTATTATTGCCCAGTGGTCAAGTTCTACCATCTGGGCCCTGTCGCCAGTTCGATTCCCGTCGGTGCCACCAGTATTTTCATTGAACATACCGGTCCGTCTGGAAGTGTTGGAACTGCCCTTGCGGGGGTGTCATTAGAGCCTATCGTCAATTCTTCGTACTCCCCTCACGGGTGAGACGATGGAGGCGCATGTGCAGATTTGCATCAGCCATTGACAGAGAAGCACTATTATTATTATTATTATTATTATTTTTATTATGGAGGGGTGCACAGTATGGCACCCCACGGGAAGAGGAAGTGGTTGGGCCTCTTCCCACTGGTTTCGAGGCTATGTCGTTGTGTTGGCTCCGAGGCTATGTTGTTGTGTTGGTTCCGATGCTATGTTGTTGTGTTGGTTCCGAGGCTCTGTTGTTGTGTGGGTTCCGAGGCTATGTCGATGTGGGTTCCGAGGCTATGTTGTTGCGTTGGTTCCGAGGCCATGTTGTTGTGTTGTTTTTATAAGACATACACCACGTGGGATCAAAGGGGTATTTACATTCCGAGATCTAGGGGTGGTGACGGGTTTCGAGGCGTCCCAGACACTTACCACAAAACGTCCTCATGCGCTGGCAGACCGCATGAAATGTCTGCTACCCCTGTGAGTACCTCCATGCGGGACCTACCCAGTCTCGTGGAGCTCTCACGCGGGGAAGATCAATCATTTGTAGTTGATTTCCTGCAAGGTACCCGACACTGTGCGGGTAGTAGGGACTTCCTTTTGGGGCCTTCTATGCAGGATGGTTAGAGTCACTCTTCCCTCCCCAACGTACTCACTGTAGTCCCTGTTGGGTCGAGGGATGGAGGCGCATGGCCCTCGGGCTCAGCCATGACAGATCAATATATATATATTATTTTTATTATTATTATTATTATCATATTATAATTACTATTATTATTATCATTATTATTATTATTATTATTGGACACCGTGATAGCCCAGTGGTCAAGTTCTACCGTCTGGGCCCTGTCGCCAGTTCGATTCCCGTCGGTGCCACCAGTATTTTCATTGAACATACCGATCCGTCTGACCAGTATTTTCATTGAACATACCGGCCCGTCTGGAAGTGTTGGAACTGCCCTTGCGGGGGTGTCATTAGAGCTTATCGTCAATTCTTCGTACTCCCCTCACGGGTGAGACGATGGAGGCGCATGTGCAGAAATGCATCAGCCATTGACAGAGAAGCACTATTATTATTATTATTATTATTATTATTATTAATGGAGGCACATGTCCAGGATCTGGATCTGATGCTATAGTCTGAGGAAGCCTATTATTATTATTATTATTATTATTATTATTATTATTATTATTATTATTATTAGGGAGTACATAGGCCATTGGTCCTTTTCAATAGGCTGATTGGTATAAAGCTCCTAGAGTAATGTTCTATGCCGTCACTTCCTTTATTCCACCGATTGGTGTGGAGACTTTCCTTATGGAATGGAGGACTGGATGCACACGGCCTTTTGGCTCAGCAATTGGCAGGAGATACATTATTATTATTATTATTATTATTATTATTATTATTATTATTATGGACACCGTGATAGCCCAGTGGTCAAGTTCTACCATCTGGGCCCTGTCGCCAGTTCGATTCCCGTCGGTGCCACCAGTATTTTCATTGAACATACCGGTCTATTTCTGGACCAGTATTTTCATTGAACATACCGGCCCGTCTGGAAGTGTTGGAACTGCCCTTGCGGGGGTGTCATTAGAGCTTATCGTCAATTCTTCGTACTCCCCTCACGGGTGAGACGATGGAGGCGCATGTGCAGAAATGCATCAGCCATTGACAGAGAAGCACTATTATTATTATTATTATTATTATTATTATTATTATTATTATTATTATTATTATTATTATTATTATTATTATTGGACACCGTGATAGCCCAGTGGTCAAGTTCTACCATCTGGGCCCTGTCGCCAGTTCGATTCCCGTCGGTGCCACCAGTATTTTCATTGAACATACCGGTCCGTCTGGAAGTGTTGGAACTGCCCGTGCGGGGGTGTCATTAGAGCCTATCGTCAATTCTTCGTACTCCCCTCACGGGTGAGACGATGGAGGCGCATGTGCAGATTTGCATCAGCCATTGACAGAGAAGCACTATTATTATTATTATTATTATTATTATTATTATTATTATTATTATTATTATTATTATTATTATTATTAGGGAGTACATAGGCCATCGGTCCTTTCCATGGGCTGATTGGTATAAAGCTCCTAGAGTAATGTTCTATGCCGTCACTTCCTTTATTCCACCGATTGGTGTGGAGACTTTCCTTATGGAATGGAGGACTGGATGCACATGGCCTTTTGGCTCAGCAATTGGCAGGAGATACACTATTATTATTATTATTATTATTATTATTATTATTATTATTATTAGTGCACCGCGATAGCCCAGTGGTTAAGGTCTACCATCTGGGACCTGTCGCCAGTTCGATTCCCGTCGGTGCCAGTATTTTCAAAAGATATTTTCTTTGAAAGTATTGGTCTGTCTGGAAGGTTTGGAGCTGCCTTGCGAGGGTGTCAGTAGAGCCTATCGTCAATCTTCGTACTCCCCTCGCGGGTGAGACGATGGAGGCACATGTGCAGAAATGCATTCGCCATTGACTGAGAAGCACTATTATTATTATTATTATTATATTATTATTATTATTATCCTCCTCCTTCTTCTTCTTCTTCTTCTTCTTCTTCTTCTTCTTCTTCTTCGTCTTCTTCTTCGTCTTCGTCTTCTTCTTCGTCTTCGTCTTCGTCTTCGTCTTCTTCTTCTTCTTCTTATTATTATTATTATTATTATTATTATTATTATTATTATTATGGAGGCGCATGTGCAGAAATGCATCAGCCATTGACAGAGAAGCACTATTATTATTATTATTATTCTTATTCTTCTTCGTCCCTTCCCCCCCCCCCCCCCTTTTTTTTTCAAATTACACGAGGTGGATGGTGTTGTTGGTGGTGCGTTTGTGTGTTCACATGCATTATATGTATGTGCTGCGAGCACATTCGGCGGCGCAACAGCCAGGTGTGGTGCAGGTGGGACAGTGGTGTCTGGTGGCTGTTGTGGGTTGGCTATAGGGCAAGGAGTTCGAGGTGAAGGTGAAGAGCAGACAGCCGGGCGACCTGTCCGACGACCTGATGCGCGCGCTGGGCATGACACTGGGCAAGAAGTCGCCGCCGCCCTGGCTGTTCAACATGCAGGTCAGCACGGGCCAAGCAGCAAGGGAGAGAAAGAGAGAGAGAGGGGGGGGGGGGGGGGTGTTTCTGCCGTCCTTACTGTTCAACATTCGTGTATGTGTGTAAGTGTGCTAGTAAGTGTGTACTACCTTACTAGCTTTCTTTTCACGTGGCCTTGGTCAGAGTGTAAATAGATGCTGCCCAATTTTTGGCTTTTGTTGGGTCTGAATGAATGAATGAATGAATGAATGAACGAATGAATGAACGAACGAACGAATGAACGAATGAATGAATGAATGAATGAATGAATGAAATGAATGAATGAATGAAAGAAAGAAAGTACGTCCTAACTTGCTGTTGTTGTGTGTGTTAGCGATGGGGTCCTCCGCCCACCTACTCGGCGCTCGACGTGCCCGGAGTCAACGCACCCATCCCAGAAGGCTGCCGCTATGGTCACACTCTATCTATCTATCTATCTATCTATCTATCTATCTATCTATCTATCTATCTATCTATCTATCTATCTATCTATCTACCTACCTACCTACCTACCTACCTACCTATCTATCTATCTATCTATCTATCTATCTATCTATCTATCTATCTATCTATCTATCTATCTGAGTTTCGAGACTATTCGACAATCTAGTATAAACCGACAGAGCACTGTGGGTTTTATTCCGGGCTCAACAAGCGAGAAAGGGCACCCTGAGGGAACAGGATTGTGCTTCCCGTCGCTATTTCGGCATGTGACTTATAGGCGTATGGCTAGGCACACATAAGGCACCCCACCACGAGATCTTACTGGGTCCTCTGTAATGGAGGTGGGAGCTCGTTCTGCAAGGGGCGCTTTATGGAACGAGCCCTGGCCCCGCCTGGTACTAGGGAAGTCTTGGTATCGCCTGTATCAGTCCCTTCCGTGCAAACATCACGGCTTAGCTGGGCATCGGGTTAATACTTTACCCACAGACTTCCTTGGTTGACGAAATCAGAAGCTCCTTTTTCTGACATTAGTCGATATCTCATCAGTTGATCTCATCACTTACTCCACAGAGTGTACCAAGGCCACTTGAGGTGTCACTGACCCTCCCTTGGGCTTGGTTTTTTGAAATGGGTGCCATCTGTCGACAGACAGAGAATATTAGGGGATGGTGTGGGTGTGCTGGGCCCGTGGTGGGGTGCCTTATGTGTGCCTAGCCATACGCCTATAAATCACATGCCGAAATAGCGACGGGAAGCACAATCCTGTTCCCTCAGGGTGCCCTTTCTCGCTTGTTGAGCCCGGAATAAAACCCACAGTGCTCTGTCGGTTTATACTAGATTGTCGAATAGTCTCGAAACTCCATCTGCTTACTGGGCCCTCTGTAATGGAGGTGGGAGCTCGTTCTGCAAGGGGCGCTTTATGGAACGAGCCCTGGCCCCGCCTGGTACTAGGGAAGTCTTGGTATCGCCTGTATCAGTCCCTTCCGTGCAAACATCACGGCTTAGCTGGGCATCGGGTTAATACTTTACCCACAGACTTCCTTGGTTGACGAAATCAGAAGCTCCTTTTTCTGACATTAGTCGATATCTCATCCCGGGGGGGATGCAGAGGGCCAGCTGCGCAGTGCTCCGGCCTAAAACCAAACCCCCTATAATGACGATTTTGTGTCCGCCGTTAATCGCGCGCAGCGCAAGGGCTAAACAGGCAACCAACTCCTGACCATGGCTGATGAAGTCTGGGCGTGATGCAAAGGGTTCATGATGTCGGGGTTGTAGAAGGTAACTCACAACGAGCGTGAACTCCTGAAACCTCGACTTGATACCGACATCATCTCCTTAGGGCACACGCTCCTGGGGAGTGTTCTAGTGTTGTCCCGTATAGTTCAAAAGGGCTCGGCTACCTTTCGGCTTGAACTGGGCACAGACACCAACCACAGCGAGACAGTGGTTGGTGTGCAGCTTGGCCGGTGCTGAAAGTGCTTGTCCGGGGGTAGTATAGGAGGCAATGGCTTTTCAAGCTAAGCCACGCCCATAGCTTAAACATTAAACATATCTATCTATCTATCTATCTATCTATCTATCTATCTATCTATCTATCTATCTCGACCCACTCATCCCCGAAAGCTGCCGCCACGGTCCCCAGCCAGCCTGTCAACTTCTGTCTGACTATCTCTTACTCGTCAATCTATACCTATATCTTTCTACGGTGTGCGGGCTGGTGCAGGCTACGGCGAAAACGAGTGGGGCACACCACCGACCGATGAGTTTGGTAAGCCCAGCAAACACGCCTCAAGATATTGAACCCGACACTTGTTCTTTCTTTCTTTCTTTCTTTCTTGTTGGTTGCTTGCTTGCTTGCTTGCTTGCTTGCTTGCTTGCTTTCTTGCTTGCTTGCTTGCTTGCTTTTGCTTTTGCTTTTGCTTTTGCTTTGGCTTTGGCTTTGGCTTTGGCTTGGGCTTGGGCTTGGGCTGGGGCTGGGGCTGGGGCTTGGCTTGCTTGCTTGCTTGCTTGCTAGCTTGCTTTCTTTCTTTCATGCTTTCTGTCTGTCTGTCTGTTTTTTGTTTGTTTTTTGTTAAATATATAGATATTTTGTAGTAAATGTTGTTGTCGTTGCTTGCTTTTTTGTTGCTGTTGCTACGTTTGTTGTCGTTGTCTGTCGTCGTCGTTTCGTGCCCATGTTTGAAATATATCGTTGTTGTCGTTGTTGTTGTTGTTTTGGTCATTATTGTCGTCCTCGTGTTGCCGTCGTGGTGATACCAGGCCCGGCCGCTGTATGGGGATGTATAATGTGCCAGGCCGGCCGCTGTATGGGCATGTGCTGTGTTGTTTGCCAGGCCGGCCGCTGTATGGGGATGTGTTTGGGACGGTGAAGCAAGACGAAATGGACGATGGCTTCGACCGGGCGCTGTGGGGGCAGATCCAGGAAGAGGAAGAGGAGGAGGAGGACTCGTCGGAGGAGGAGGAGGAAGAAGAGGGCGAAGGAGAGGAAGGGGAGATGGAAGGTAATGCTGCACCTGCCCACATACCGCTGAACCAACACAAGAGATTGCATATACATGTGTTATACAAGAAGCAAGAGAGTGAATGGAAATGTGTTGTACGTCGTATTAGAAGGAGACAAAAGACTGCATGGACATGTTGTGTATAGAAGAGAAGCAAGAGAGTGCAAGGACTTGTTCTGTATGTCGTGTGAAAACAGAAGCAAGAGAGTGCATCCCACCCACCGCATCCCCTTGTCTCTCTCTCTCTCTCTCTCTCTCTCTCTCTCTCTCTCTTTCTCTCTCGGGTGGAGAGGTGGTGGGCTGGGGTTTGCAGCAAGTGTGTTGTTGTATTGTGTGAGCAGGTACCACCACAAGTGAGTCCATGCTATCTGGCATGGGCACGGCCACACCACAGACCTTGCAGCTGCGGAAGCAGGTCTCACTACTGCCTAAATGTCCTCTCAGACTCTGCTGCCTCGCTATTGCCTTTATGCCCCTCCGATGCCTCACTATTGCCCTAATGTCCTCTCTGCTGCCTCACTCTTGCCCGCTTCGAGCCTTTGTACGTGACGCAGAAATATCCAATTTGGACAGTGCTGGAATGTTTGTTTTAAGTTAGTTGCCGTAATATTGTTGTTGATGTCTGTCTTGCTCATCGTTGTCTTGTTTATTGCATGCAGGATGGCACTGGTTCGGAGACTCCTCAAGCGCCTGTGCAGCAGAAGTCTCTCTATACTGTGCTGGAAGAAAAGAAGGTGCTCCAGCTAGCTGAGCTGCGCAGTGGCCGCGCTGTCGCTCACACCTGTGCCTTGTGTGTGCTCAGACGTCGGTGGGGTCAGGGCAGCTCTTTGGCTCACAGCACACCTACGTGGTGCCGAAAGGCGTTGACAAACGCGCCCCTGGACAGGTCAACCAACTCCTCTCCTGCTGCTGCTGCTGCTCCTCCCAGACATGGATATGCATATCTCCTGCAGATTGATGTGTCTCTCAACCCGGACGAGCTCGAGGGCTTGGACGCTCAAACCTTGAAACGCAAGTACGATACGCAGCTAGCTGGCCAAAAAGCAGTCGACTTAGAGGCCCGCGCTGAGGTGTCGGCGGTGGCGCAAGAGGAGATGCAGAAGCGCAAGAAACGCAAGACTGGAAAGGACGCAGAAGGCAAGGTTGTAACTAGTTGTGAACTTGCCTTTGCAGAATTGTATGTCATCGCTCTTGTTTGTGTGCAGGAAAAGTTCAAGTTCTAATGGGCCCCTGCGCACGAGTTCACTCAGTAAGTTATGGATAAAGTTTGTCATCTGTAAGCACACACACAAAAAAAAAAAAAAAAAAAAAAAAAAAAAAAAAAAAAAAAAAAAAAAAAAAATCAAGATATTTGAGTACGAACTCTACCGATTACTATTCAGTAAAAATAAAGTTCTTCCAACTTAGACTTGGTGCATCCTTTCTTTACGCAAACACTGTTTTAATAAAATACTTGCCATCCGGTAGAGTCTGAGTGGGAAGCTTTCTCCACTGCGTTTGATTACAAACGCGTTTCATCTCAGTTCAAGTTCTTATTAATAACATTGTCTATGTGCCTGTGCCTGGATGCCGGCCGGCAGCCGGGAATCAATATTAATACTGTGCCACTAGTGACAATCAGGGGGTGGTTTTAACCCTTAACCTTGCAATCCATATTTGTGGTTTAAAATCACATTTGTGGATCTCGTGGAGATGATTACATTTTTTAAGAAACAATCTGGCAATATTAGCAGTACTTTGTTTGCATTAATTACTTCTGTCATATTTAAGCGAACTATGAAAAAAACGTTGGTCATTACTACTGATTTCAATTTAACCCTTAACCGGTTTGCCACTTTTGGGGATCTAAAGCCACGTTTGGGGATCCGACCCAATTTCAACATATGTAAATTCAACATAAGGGAAAGTTCCTTAGCGAGGGGTTTGACTTTTTTGAATTGATTATTTGCGCATAGGATTCCTCATATATTTCTTGAAATATTTCACTATGGTGAGCATATCCTTATTTTTAATAGTTTTTGAGAAATCTGTAATTGAAGTTGTTTAAAAAAGCACCATTATGTGTGGAAAAAATTCGGAAAAAGACAGGTCCGTCGAGCCGTCATTTTTTTGCTGATTCAATGTGGTAAAAAAATGGTTTGCAACCACGATTATGATTAAAGAATCTGTCTTTGGTTGTTATTTTATTAGATTTTGAACTATGAAACGTTGTACAATACGTCTTAACAAATAATTTAATCGAATTTCGGAAAATTTTCAATATCTCTGAGAAACACAGTGTCGGCTGGAAAACAGTCCCTCAAGGGCAAAAAAAAAAGCAAACAAAAATTTATTATGAAAGGAATTACTACTCCTATAGCTCATAAACGAGTTGGGGGGGGGGGGGGGTTCATGTACACTATAGCTTGAATTCTGGGGGAAGGGGAGCTAAAAAATACATGAAACATAGAAGAAAACTGGTCAAAACTTTTTTGACATTCCGACATCTTGGACTTACCTGCCTCCAGGAATGAAGCAGACACATCCCTTTTTCAATATTTTTGTATCTATCGTAAGTATATGTCAGGGAGACATGATTACACTAAAAAAACTGGAGGAGAAAGGTCCAGGAAAAAATGTACAGGCATGTGTAAGTCAGACACGTGAAGTTGTGAAAACCCACTTTTTGGTTTGTAGCTTCTAGGCAAAATGAACAAAAATCCTTTGGTGGAGCTTTAGTTTATGGTTGTGAAAGACGATTCCAATACTTAAAATTCTTAAAACTAAAACTGATGAATACTAAAATGTATATGTCCCCAAAACCATAAAAATGCTGGTTTTGTGATTTTGAGTTTTTGCCTTCCACAGACATTTACAAATAACACAAAGTTGGAGAAATACGTTTAATGATAATACAAAACGATTCACCTATTCATCTGTGCAAGAAATAATACTTAAGCTACAAAATATAGATTTTCATGTTTCGACAAGGAAAAAATAGCTGATTTTCTACTAGCTAGTTTGTAGCCTACAAGTAAAAGTATCAAAAGATATTTTATACAAGTGATGAAAAACACTCAAAGTTACTATGTATATACTTAGATAGCTATGATATGTCTTGTGCTAAGAGATATCTGATGCACTCAGGGAACCCTCCCCTCTGTGCTTTTTTCCTAGGTTGGCCGGGCCAGGACGCACCGTGGAAGCCGGGGAATTTCATTGCATTTTTTACTGAAAAACATGGTCAGAACGTCTTGCCGGGTGGTACGCAGAACTAAGTAATTACAACAGATAAAATCATGTGGTTTTCACTAATAAAAGCTTAACAAGTGTAGGGTTGCGCACCATACTTTCCTTATCAAAAAAATTAAAAAATCACATTTTAGTATTACATGATAAAATAGTCAAAAATATTACCGTTACGTATATTTCAAATTCAAATTTAATTTTTGAGTTGAATATGGCAAGCCAATCATCTGATTTAGATCTCTACAACAAAAAAAAAAATTACTAAAAAATAATCAGAACTCGTTAATAGCTAACCACGGGATCTGGGAGTTTGTAACCGCGAGCTTCATCAGCAACGTCAAGATGCTGGTTTGCTTGCAGCAGTACAGGCAATCACAAGGGCTGGCGCGTACCCCGCTCCTCTCTGTCACCCTCTGCTTCCTTCCGACTCCATTCAACAAGGCACTGGTGGAACTGCTGGAAGAGCTGGCTAGTGTTAACGTAGGCTGCTTACGTCTGGTGTTCGAGGAGGACTTTATGGAGGTAGACTCGGGGGTCCTGGACTTGCTCTGGAATTCGATACCGCGGAGCTGCACTGAGCTGCAACTGAGCAACTACCCGGTAGTACGAGAGGCGGTGCAGGGGACAACGGAGTACAGCTTTGCAGACTTCTGGAGGGCGCACCCTAACTTGGCAAAGTTGCGTTTGGGGGAGTATACAGACGATGACAGGGGCAGCGACATACTGCTCCGTGACCTCTTCACGGAAGAGGCGGCTGCGCAGGTCACGCAGTTAGAGGTCAATCCCTGGCGCGAAGCCTCCTTGCCTGCGCTGGGCAACCTGAAGAAACTAAGGTGCTTGAACATCGTCGTAAACGCTCTCGACTCGCGCAGGATGGAGGACTGCGGGACAGTGCTCGCGAACTGCCGAGACAGTCTGGAAGAGCTGACGTTCCGGTACGAATTGTCGACTGCCCAGGCGCGACAAGAGCTGCAGACAAGAGTCCGCGACTGTAAGAAGCTTACGTCATGCACTCTGTCTATCAGAGAGGCGGACCTGCTCCGAGAGCAGAAAAGTCAGCCTTGTTGGCAAGACCTCAAGATACTGTGTATCTACGTAACCAAGGAAGAGGTTGGAGAGGGTGCACCCCATCTGCTGCAACTGTCGGACCTGCTGCGGGGTTGGTGTCCAGTGAACCAGCTGCAACAACTTACAATCTACGTCGTGCGATCCTCCCGGTCACGAAGTTGCGAGCTCATGGCCACGCCAGAAGAATGGAGCGAAATGAAGAGTCTGACCCGGTTGACGCTTAGCGGTTTTGGAAGTCTCTCCCACGCCCCTACAGCGCCGGAGCTATCAAGCCTGCGGTTGGAACACCTTGGCAAGCTGGCGTACGATCTGCAGCGGCGGCTGTTTGATCCCCAGAGGGGCAGAAATAAGCTGCAAGAGCTCGACCTCGACAACTGTACTTGGCTGACCGAGAGCTTTGTCCAGCGACGCCTAGCCGCGCTGCCAAATCTACAACGGCTGCGCCTGAGCAAGCGCACCTACGGCGAGTCGGACGAGTGGACCGCGTCTCTGGCAGTATTCAATGCAAACAGGAGACAGAAGGGGCTCCCGTCAGAGGTGGTGCTCGAACTCAGCAAGCACTGCTTTTCCGAGCCGCAGCTAAGCAAGCTGATGGACAGCCAGACCCCCGTGTGGCTTACGCGACCGGGCTTTTACCCCAACGACTACACGCGGGGCGGCGGCCGGTCCCGCGATCAGAGGCGCCTGCCCGCCGCTCCAGCAGAGGCCAGGGAAAGCAGCACAAAATGGTTACTGGCCTTGTTCGGGGTTGGCACGCTCGAGGAACAAGGAGTGCAAACGCTTAGTGAGGAAGCCTCCGATCGTATACGACTGAGGTACCTACGGAGGTTACTCGACCTTAAGTGGCAGCGAGACACTAGATTGGAGATCCCGGCTGACGCCACGCTCACGTTTAATGCCACCAACCTGTTTGGCCTCGTGGAAGAGAAACGCTGGCACAAGTTGCCTTGGTCGCGGCTGGCGCACCATTCGCGGTGGGCCTTCCTCTCGTCTGACTTTAGCCAGAACTGCCGCTTGCTCCGCCAGGTGGCAGAGTTCTGGCGTAGCGACAGCCCTGCCTCCGCTTCTGTGCGAATAGGTTGTACTGGCAAGGTCCCAACCCCGGAGGATCTGACGTGGCTATCGTCGCTGCCCATCCGTGGCCTGCACCTAGACTACAACGACTCTGAACAGGCCCCGGCTTGGCGGTGGTACCAAGCGCCCCCGACGGTGCAGGAGCTGACCATCTCGGGCCTGGACTGGGCGACACACTGAGATCCGCCAGGAGTCGGTGGCGCTGCACTGCCATTGCTAAGCAGTCTGGTGCTGAACGACTGCCGAGCACCCCCTCTGTCGCTGCTCCGGAAGCTCCCAGCAGGCGGTGCACTGGCGCTGAGTACGTGCAGCGGGCTACCCCCTTTGAACCAAAAGCTGGAGCCGTTGTCGGAACTGTGCCTGGTCTGCAGTGCTGACTCCAAGTACCAGGGGGCAACCAAGTCCATGTGTAGATTCGCTAAGAAGGTGCTTGGGTTCTCTCACCCAACCCTGCGGACGTTTAAGTGTGAGGTTACTGACTGGTCAAGCGACGAGGCCCAAGCCCAGCGGGAGCAAAAACGGGTGGCGGAAGTGTACGCCCTGGTTGGGCGCTGCCAACAGCTGGCCCAGCTCCAATTGACAGCGATTAGTATACCAGACATGCTCGGCGACAGTTGTTATGATTTACCATGCCTTAAACAGCTGGAGGTCCTCTCGTTAGCGACGCCGCGTCCAGAACCGGGGCCAGTGTCCGACGTCCTGTGCGCGTTCCAACGAGGACCAACAACCACTCTGCGGGAGGTAGACTTAAGGGCCACCAGTGTTACCCTGGGGTCGAGCTACCGACGCCTGGAGCTGCAGCAGGCTGGTTGGACTCGCCTGCAGGGAGCGGAGAAGCTGAGCCTCTCTGACTTCGACGTGGTCAAGGGCACAATACCGCCAATGCCAAAACTAGCCGACCTGGCAATAGACGATACCTACCTGTCTTACCCTCAGCTGCAGACATTGCTCCAGCCGCCGTTGCAAGTGCTAGCCGTGAGGCTGGACAGGTTTCAAGAGGCTGTTTGGTTCGACGGGACCGTCCTGGTGGAGCTGGTGGCGGAGATCAAGACCCTGCGGAAATTATCGTTGTGCTTGGAGAAATCGGACCCGGAGTGGTACCAGCTCCTGGTGGATTTTCAGCGGATTAGAAAAGACAGGGGCTTTGCCCCCGTGGACATTGACTGGCATTACCGGTCGGATACAATCAACCGAGAGGCGATAGAAGCTCTTACCGTAGAGCTGCAAGGAAGGTTTCGCCCGGTAGAGCTATTTCCCGAGTAGCCAAGCCCAGTCTGTGTCAAGTAAATCCCCTGGCGCAGCCTACTCCAGCTAGCCTAGCTTAGCCCACATGCGTGCGTGTGCCGGCACAGCCCCGTCCCCGGCCGTGAACACCGACCCATCGTCGGGGCCGCCGGCCGGCGAACCCCTCCGGACCGGTAGGGAGCAGAGGCAAGCTATCTTCCTTTTAATTTCAGGCACACGGCGACGGCCAAGCGCGGGCTACGAGAGCCCCGCCTAGATCGGCACCACCAGGGTCTGGATGTCCCGCCGGCAGAAGGGACATTCGCATTCCTGCCGCACACTCGCCACACGCGCGGGCGTGGCCGCAGGGGACGAACACGACCAGGGGCCGGGGGCGAACACGACCAGGGGCCGGGGGCCCTCTTCGCAAATGTCACAGGTCCGAGGCCGCGGGGGCTCTTGCTGCTCGGCGGCCTGCCGCAGCCGCTGTAGGGTGGCCTGCGCGGCCGCGACGTCGGCGGCCAGCCCGAGCCGTGCCCTCCGCAGGCCCTTGAGGGCGCCGAGCAAGTCCGCCTGTTCGGCCCGGAGCTCTTGGCCGCGGCGGCTAAGTGTCTCGTGCTGGGAGGTCAGCCTGTCCACCTCGGACTGTAATCTCTTCTGTTCGCGGGCCAGCCTCTTGTTGCAGGTACGCAGCCTTTTGCCCCTCTCCAGCACGGACTGCAAGGGGCTGGAAGCGCGGCCGGCCGGCGCCCGGTCGGGTGCCGGTGCCGTCTCGCGCTGCGCCAGGACCCCGTCCGTCCCGCGGGAGCCGTGGGGCCAGGCCTGTCCGGCGCCTGCCTCCAGCAGCGCGCCCAGGGCCGGGCCCGGCGGATTCTCCCCCCGGGCAGGGACGGCGCGAGGTAGGGCTAGTCACGGCGCAGCAGCGAGCCCAGCGGTTCGGAGGACGCTGCGGCCCCCGGCACTGCGGGCGACCCGTCGCGCCGGGGCGCGGCCGGTGGCGTGGCCGGAGGCTCGTCGCGCTGGGGCGCGGCCGGTGGCTCGTCGCGCTAGGGCGTGGCCGGGGGCTCGGCCGGGGGCTCGTGGACGATGAGCCGGGCGGCGCGTTCGATGGTCCGCAGCAGGTCCACGGCCGAGGCCGGGCTGGGGAGCCCCCGAGTCCGTAGCCGGGCCTTGAGGCGCCACCACCGCACACCCATGCACTGCGCAGTGTAGGCGTTCTGCTCACCGAGCCATTCGCACGCCGGGTCCGCGCCGTAGTGGGCGAGGACATCGAGCATCAGCCACACCGCAGCAAAGTCCTCGCTCGCCATCTTCACGCACGGGTATTCGGCGCACAAGCCCGTGCAGAGTACTTCGAGCACCGTCTGGCTCCGCAGTTCGAAGGGCAAGGGCGGCTGGTACACCGGGGTGCCCAGCCCCAGGAAAGTGTGCAAGAGCAAGGGGGACCTCAGCAGGACCGCCGCCACCGGCCAGACCAGGCTGCGAGAGTGCAGCAAAGCCCCTGCGTCCAGGAAGATCGGCCGAAAGTCCTCGGGCTGCGACTGGAGCAGCGCGGCGCGCAGGATGGCTATCACCCGGCGTGCGTCGGCCACGTTCGGCTCGGCCAGGGGCACGCGCAATTCATCCAGTATGTCCGCCAACAGCAGCTCCAAGGGGAACCTGCACGCGGCCCGCTTCCTGGCCGCGCCGCTCCGGGCCCGCAGGCCCGCCAGCAAGGCGCGCAGCGTGCGCTCCGAGGCAGACCTGGCCAGGGCCCTCGACCACAGCAGTGTCGCCACCGCCAGCAGCCGCAGCCAGGCCAGGGCGAACGCCATGGGCGACAGGCTGTTGAGCCTCACGCGCGCCAGCAGCCGGCCGCCCGAGGCGGCCAGCTCGGTGTCGGGGCCCTGGAGCAGTTCGAGGAAAACTTCGGGCGCCGCCTGTGCGCAGGCCATTCTCCCGAGCTCGGACGCCGGTGCCCCGTCGATGAAGCGTTCCACTTGCTGGCACACGGCCGGGTTGCACGGGCTCTGGGCCACCGCCAGCCCCAGCTCCGTACCCAGTGCCACGGCGCCGTCCCACTCGGCCAGCTTTTCCTGGCTCCACTCGCGCAGCAGACCGATCGCGTCTCGCACCTTGGCGCGTGCTGCGCGCAAGCAAAACAGCAGCGCTTCCTCTTCGCGCCGTGGGAGCAAGGTAGCGACCAGGGTCTTCCACACCTGCAGGCCACCGGTCTCGAGGCTGCCGCTGTGCAGGTAGTACTGGAGCTTGTGCGCCTGTGCCGGGGACCAACGATCCTCCAGGACACCCTGCAAGAGGCTCTCCCAGCCCTGCTCGAGGGGTGTGGGCGCGGGCGGCGCGGCGTCGGCAGGGACGTTGGCGCCGGCGGCCGTGGTAGTAGGCTGGTGAAGGGGCAACATGGGAAGGCCGGCTAGGCGCTGTACGAGGTTGGCCAGAACCGACTTTTGTGCAACCCCTGGCTCCGGACGGCTACCGAACGGGGGGAAGGCGCTCCCCCCCCCGGCGCGCGCGGAGAGGGGAGCGCCCCCTAGCCCCGGCACGCGCCGCCCCGTGCGCGCGCCGGAGGGGGGGCATCCCCCCGTGTGGGCCGAGGGCGCCCCCCCCCCACGCGCGCCACCGCCCCTGCCGGCCCGCGCCAGCACACGCGCCCGTGCCCGGTCCTGTCCACCCACGCGCGCCACGCCCGCGAGCGTGGCGGGCCTCCGGGCGCGTGCGCGAGCGAGGGGAGGGGGGGCGCTGGCTGCTTGAGCGTGGGTCTGGCTCTGTTTCTCCCTCCCTCCCTCCTCCACCCCCAACGCCACGCCGGGGGAGGGGGGCGGGAAGGGGACGGGCGCAGACGGGCCTGGCGGGGTGCCGCGCGGGCACGACGTGCCCCGCACCCCCTCCCCGCCCCTGGGCGGCGGGGGGCCGGCCGCGGGCGGGCCGTGGCAGGAGTACGCAGAGGGGGGAGGGGGCGAGGGTGGAGCGCGGGCTGCTCCCCCCCCCCCCCCAGGGGAGGGAAGGGGGGCGGACAACGTGGCTGAAAACTGACTGACAGAGAAGAAGAAGCTCGGGTCCTCCCCCCGGCCGAGTTGTTTCCTGTCCCCGGCGCTATGGACAGCTTGCCCAGCCCCGTGGGCCAGCCACCCGGCCGGCCGCCCACCCCCGCGACGACGGCGGCGGCCGCGGACGACGGCGACTCACTGCCCGTCGAGCTGCAGAAAGAGATCCTGTCTTTTCTGCCGGCCTGTAACCTCTTCACTTTGCTGCGCGTACGTGTCGGGGGCCTCTGGGGCCTGCGGGGCCAGCCCGCGCTGTGGCCGCGGCCGTTGGTGCTAGGCCACGCGCCCTCCCTGGGCACGCAGCAGCTACTAAGCCTGGGAGTCCGTGTCAGGCGCCTGTTCATCGGCAGCGTGGCCGAGTGGGAACGAGCGGGCGGTCTGCTGCCCTCCCTGGATGTGCGAGAGCTGGCGTTGCTGAGCGCACTGCACGCGAGCGGCCCCCCGGCGGCGGGGCCCCGCGGACCCCTGTGCTACCTGCGCGAGCTGCCGCCGGGCGGCCTGGGCGGGGCGCGCCTGCGCAGGCTGTACCTGGGCCGGGCCCCCCAGCTGCGTTCGCTGCACGGGCTGGCCGGGCGCCACCACGTCGCGCCCCGCCATGACGGGCCCGAAGAAGACCGCCTGCCCGTCGACCAGACAGAGCAGCTTGGTGTACCCCCCCGCGCGGCGCTGCTGCTCGACCACCTTGAACGGAAAATAGACGCGGCCGGCCACGCGCAGGGCGGGGAACGCCAGTGTGCGCTGGGGGTACGGCCTGTCCCGCGCCCAGGGTACGCAGCGGGCGGCGCCCGCCGCCGGTGCCGCACGAGCCGGCACGGTCCAAGCCCCGGACCCGAACAGCAAGTGCACGGCGCAAGTTTGCACTCCGCGGAGCCGCTGCCGCAGCCCAGCCAGTCCGTCCGCCGGCCGCGGGATGTCGCGGCACAGCACCTGCGCCCGCCCCGCGCCGGCTGGCTCCCACCCCCGTGAGAGCCAGAAGGTGTAGTCGTGCTGCGGCTCACGGCGCAGCACCAGGTAATCGGCGGGGGTCGTGCGGGCCAGGTACGCCAGCAACCCCGCCACGAAGGCGCTGCCGATCCCCTGGCGTCGTCGCCCCACGTCCACTTCACAGAGGTCCAGGCGCCAGCCGTCGGCTACCGAGAGGAGCGCGTACGCTAGCAGCTGCTCACCTTCTTCGTACACCAGCAACAGCCTCCCGGGCTCGGCTAGTGCGCTTGCCAGGAGGTTCCAGTTGTGCCTGAACCCGGTGTCTGCGTGGGTGCCCGACGAACGTTCCACCAGCTCTCGCAGGACGGGCAGGTCGGGGGGCTGCGCCGCGCGCACCGAGGCCCCCCCGCTCCACCTCTCACTAGCCATGCGCTATTTTGCGGTGGCTGCGCGGCGCCAGGCCCCTCCGGGAGACCCCTCCGGAGACCCATCCGGCGCTCCACGCCCCGGGTCGGGCTGCACGCGGCACACCCGGCGCGGGCCCTCTCCCCCCCCCCCCCCGTGGTGGCCGCGGGTCCCGGCCCCGCGGCAGGTGGACCCCCCTGGGGGGCCGGAAGGGGTATGGTAAAGGGGGGGGGGCACCCCCCCCCCCTCTGAGTGGAGGCACCCCCCCCCTTGGGAGGAGGCACCCCCTTGGGAGGAGGCACCCCCCCCCCCTTGGGAGGACGCACCCTCCCCCTCTGAGTGGAGGCACCCCCCCTCTGGGAGGAGGCACCCCCCCCTCTGGGAGGAGGCACCCCCCCCCCTCTGGGAGGAGGCACCCCCCCCTCTGGGAGGAGGCACCCCCCCCCTCTGGGAGGAGGCACCCCCCCCCCCTCTGGGAGGATGCACCCCCCCTCTGGGAGGAGGCACCCCCCCCTCTGGGAGGAGGCACCCCCCCTCTCTGGGAGGAGGCACCCCCCCCCCTCTGGGAGGAGGCACCCCCCCCCCTCTCAGGGAGGCGCAGGGAGCAAGCAACCTCCCCGGGGGGCCACTCTAGATCCCGGTTGCATAGGAATGGGGGGGGGGGTGGCGCCAGAGAAGAAGCGGGACGACGAGGGCCCCCTCTCCCTCTCTTGAGACTCATGAGACAAACTCGAGGGACAGCCCCCCCCCCCTCTCTTGAGATACTTGAGACAAGCTCTAGTGACACACCCCCCCCCCTCTCTTGAGACACTTTTGAGACAAGCTCGAGAACACCCCCCCCCAAGAGAAAAGAATCAAGGCACGGGGGATGCCAGGGTCCCCCCCAACTAGGGAAAAAAAGGAATGCACGGGATGCCAAGGGTCCCCCCCAGGAGAAAAAAAAGGAAGGCACGGGATGCCGGGGGTTCCCCCCCCTGCCAAACTCAGGGGGTCGGGGCTCCCCCCCTCCAAACTCAGGGAGTCACAGGGAGAGGAGGGGGTGTGTCCTGCGCCCGAGCCACCCCTCTCCTACGCCGACGGACTCCGGGCGACCGGGAGCGGGGGAAAGTGAGGTTGGAATAATTCCCCCAGGTCGGGCGGGGAGGGGGGGGTGTAGGGAGGCAGAGAGAACGCGCCCCCCCCCCTTCCCCCTCCCCGGGGGGGGGGGGGGGGGGTTGACCCCACCCCCCCCCCCCCTCTCCCACCCGAGCACCGTGCCCTGACCCCGTCACCACATTCCGCCCCGTCCGTGGTGAAGCCGTGGGCTGTGCACATGCGTTGGTGGCCATCGGCGCACTGCTGCTGGGCGCTGGGCCTGGCCTGGGGCGTCGCCGGGCTGTTGTAGCGGCAGGCACAGTGTGTCGAGGCCGTGCGGGCCAAGGAGCGTGAACTGGCGAGCGTCACCGGGCCGTTGCTGCACCAGATTGTGGAGACGGGCCAATGTGCAGACCGGGCACGCGGAAGGCTGTCCAGCCAGTGGCAATGGAGCCTGTCGTGGTCCAGGCTGCTGCCCAATGCTACGCACGCCATGTGGTCGGAGAGCGAAGTCAGCTGCCTCGTGTTCTTGTACTACCCGGACGTGTGGAACGCCTACCAACACCTAGCCCGGGCGCCCGAACGGAGTGTCCTGGGCGGGCTCGCCCTCGTGCACCGGCTGGGGGGTGCTTACGCGGCCAGGGAACTAGAGCTGCTGTCCCCCTGGACCACGTGGCCCGGCCCCGGCGTAGCCGACAGCCTGCTGCTGCCGGGGCCCGCCATCTTCTGGGCCGCTCTGCCCGGCGTCCGGACGCCGTACTACGTGCTGCAGTTCCTGCACTCACGCCTGCAGGACCGGGGCTGGGGGCGGTCGCTCTGGGGTGAACCCGCCGACCTGCCGGGCGCCGCGCTGGCCGACGCGCTGGCGCAGCTCGCCGGCGTCCAGGACCCCGCCCCGCTCGCGAACGAGACCCATACTTGGCAGGTCATGGGCCTGCCCGAGGCCGTGCTGGTGTTGGACCCCGCGGCCTGGACGCAGGGCCCCGTCGCGCGCCTCCACTCGGACCAGTGGCGGTCGGCCTGGGGGTCCTGTGCTGGTGGCCCGCGCCGCCCGCGTGGCTGTGGGTCGGCGTGGCGCTCGCGCTAGCCTCGGCGTGCTGCTACTGCGGCGCCGCGTGGCGGCGCTGGCCGGGGGGCGGCGCGGTTACCAGCCCGTGCGCCAGGGCCCGGAGCGGGGTCCGGCCGCCTGGCCCCTGGCACGCCGCCGGCCGGCGCCGCGCACGTCGTCGCAGCGCGGCCAGGCACGGGCGCCCCCGCCCCGCTCCTCCACGGACTCCCCCCCGGGGCCGGCTGGGTGGCCGGCGGAGCCGGGGCCGGCGGGGTGGCAGACCGAGGCCGGGCCGCCGGGCGAGGACGACGAGCAGGCGGCCGAGGACGGTTACTTCTAATGACTCACGTAGGGTTGGCCGCACGGCGTTTGCCCCCCGCCACCCACTGCCCCCCCCCCCCCCCCGCTTTTTCTTCTCTCCCTCACTCACGACGGTGCCCCTTGCCGGTGTGGGTGTCGACCTGGCGCCCGCAGTGGGTGCACTTGGCGACTGCGTGGCACAGGCTGAGGGCGGCCTGCACGCGCTCGAGACCCTGGTGCGCGGGGCTCGCGCTGCCTTGCCCCAAGGAGGGCAGCGAGATCGTAGCGCCCGCCGGCCCGCCGGGCAGGCTTTCGACGACGTGATTGGCCCCCCGCAGGAAGTTCTCGGCCGCCACGAGCGCCGCCGCTTGGCCGCCAGGCGGCCGACTGGGCTCGTTGCCTGATTCCTGTTCTCCTTCAGACAGGATACTACGGCTCGGACCGTCCGCCTCGTCGTTTACCGCGACCTGGCTGCGGCTAAGGAGGCCTGACTCCTCGTGGTCAGCCGCCGCCCTCTCCTCTGCTGCGGCTGTCCCCAGCACGATTTCCAAAGCAGACAGCCTGTTACGGACGCGGCTGAGCAGCGCCCACTGCCTCTCGCTGGCCCCGTGGCCCTCTGGCGTGACCCGTGCCACTGCCTGGCGCAATTGCCGTTCCAGCCGCTGCCTCTTAGCGGGCTCGGTTTGCCGCGCCCAAAAGGCCCCGCAGAGGTAAAAAAGGACAGCCCAGGCCTGCACGGCAGACAGAGATTGCGCGCCCTGAGCCCGGCGGCCGTCCTCAAATTGCATAATCTGGCGGACCAGGCGGTTCAGCTGCCGCGAGAACTGTGTCGGACTTGGTCCTGCACCGGTAGTGACCCTAGGCTCGGCTTCGCCTGGCGCGCCGAAGTAGACGTCCTCGGGATTCAGCTCTAGTAAAGGAAATGCATTCTTCTGGAGCAGTCCGGCTATCTTCCTCTGAATCGCAGATTGTAGCTGGACTAGCAGCTCCGAGGGAGCCTCGTTGATTTGCCCGGTCAGCAGGTCGTGGACAGACAGGCGGGGGGCTTCGGGCCCCGGGCCCGTTGCCTGATCACCCGACTCCTCCTCTTCGTGCCTGGAACCGGCGGCTCCCATAGTCAGCGCAGGTTGGCTCGTACCCTTGTCTCGAAACGATCCGCCTTTGGCACAGTAGGCCGGTGGTGCCGGGTCCCCGGCTGGCGGGCCGGGCGGGGGACGGAGAGAGAGAGAGAGAGAGAGAGAGAGAGTAAGGGGGGAGGCTAGCGAGGAGGGAAGGAAACGAGGTGGACGCGGGGCTTGCACCGGCAGGGAGAAGCGTCGGGTGCCGAGGGGGGGGGAGAGGGGGGTGCTCCCCCCCGGTTGCCGGAGCGCACCACGGTGGTTTTAGGACCGGACTAGCTAGGCTAGCGTGACTTAGGCCCAGGGGCTGACTCCTCCCGGAACCGGGCCGGCCGCCTGCCCAGGCTAGAGCCAGGCCACGCGTAACCCCGGAAGACCACGTCCGTGTCGGCCCACACTTGGCCAGTGAGTGCCGCCGGCAGCGGGCCCAGCACCAGGACGCGCAGGCGGGGGAAGCGCAGGCACTGGAAGCCGAGGGTGAGCTCCGACAGGCCGGCGGGGCGGTCCCGGCCGCCGTACGCTAGCCACAGCGTTTCCAAGCGGGGGAACGTGGTCTGGCTGAGGAAGCTGCACGCGGCGGCAAACCGCCGCGGGCAGTCCGCCTCGACGCGCAGCTCGACTAGTTGGCAGGTAGGCGCGGTCACCGCGTCCGGGCGGGGCTCGCGGAGGTTCCGGCCCAGGTCGAAGCCCCGCGCGCCGCTCACCACGTGCAGCGCCAGCACGTCCAGGCCCAGGCCGGCCCCTAGCACGGAGAGCGGAGCCACGAAGGCGATCTTGGCCAGCCGCAGTCCCTCGTCCACGTCGACCACCACTTCGACCGGGCCCCGCGGCGGCCGGCCGGCGGCCGGCTGCTCCCAGGAGGTAGCTGGCGACGAGCCGGCGGCACACCACCGGGAGCGGCTGGTGCCCGCCGCCGTCGCTCGTACCGGGCCAAGTGAGCTCCCCGCCCCCTTGCGCCCCGCGGCCGGCCCTCGGGCGGGCAGCCCTCCGCTTGTAGTGGCAGGCCCCTCTCAGGTAGGCAGCACTGCGCTTGTGGTGGCCGGCCCTCTGGTTCACAGCCATTCGCTGGCGGTGGCCGGCCCCCTGCGCCAGCGAACCAAAACTGGGCCGAGCAGGCGCCGCACACACGCCAACGCCGGGGAGCTGGCGCCGGAGCGGGGGGGGGGGGCGTGGGGGGGGGGGGGGGCGCGACGCGCGTGTACGTCCCGCGGGCCGTGGGGGGAGGGGGCGGCACGCGCGAGCCGCACCGGCGGGAGAGGAGGGGAGAGACTGGGGGGGGCCTCCCTTCTCCCCGCCGCGCTGCGGACAGGGCGCGGGGGGTGGGGGGGGGGGGAAGGGGGGGGCCGGGGGGGGGAGGGGCATGGCAGCTCGGGTACTTGGCTGCAAACCGCCCGGGCGGGACAGCCCCCCCCCGTTACCAGGTCCTGGACGGAACAAGCAGCGAGGCCTTGCTCTCTCCCCTTCGCCCGGTCCCGTATGCCTTCCTCATCACCACCCGCCGGTAGCCCGGGCCAGGCAGCCCCGCTCGACCGGAAGCACCAGCTACTACCGGACAAGGCGGCCTGGCTCCAGGGGGCCCCTCCTCCCCCAGACCAGCCCCCGGGCGGACTAGCCTGGCTGTGGCAGCAGGTGTCGTCCGCTGCCCAGGCACCGTTCGACTCCCAGGGGCTGACCGGTCCGCAGGGGCCGCTGGCCGCCCTGCACGCTATGCTCCGAGCACGGATACTGCAGCACCAGGCCTGCCCGGGACCTACTGACGAGTGCAAACTCTCCGGGGACCAAGACTGGGTGTGCGCGGGGTCCGTCAACGTAGTCACTCCCCTGACGGCGGCCTATGTCGTGCGAGCCGGCTACGAATACCTCAGCGAGGCCGAGCTAGCGGCCCGCCGTGACTGGGCCAACGCGCTGGCCACGGAAGAGGTCGGCGTCAGCCATTTGCTGTACGGCTGGGCCGTGCCGTACAACGTGGCCACATTCATGCAACAGCTGCGTGCGTTTAATGACGAGCAACGTCAGTACAAGGATACGTGCCGCGAGATCCCGCAGCTGGGGGGCTTCCTGTTCGAGCCCGGACCGTCGCCGCGGCGCCAGTGTCCGTATCCCTACTGGTTGCAACATGCTGGAAATCCCGCCGGTCGCGAGTTCTATCTTATCCGGCATATCCTCCCCTTGGGCCAGATGGTCAGCACCCTGCTGGCCTCCCAGAGTACACAGCAAGAGCACCACAGGGTCTTGCAGTCGGTGCACGGCACTCTGCTTCGGTACGTGCAGGTGCTACAGGAGAAGGCAAGGGCAGAGCCGGACAGAGCCTACGGTTGCCTGGACCTGAGGTTCGATAATATGTTGCAGATCCAAGAGAGAGGGGGCCCTGTCGTGAGGTTGATCGACGTAGAGCCCTACGACAGGTGGACCCTCCCTTTAGCCGAAGCCACTGCGTGGGGAGAATCGCTCCGCCTGCACAGTGATGCCGCCTGGGCGCTGGCCCTGTACTTATTTACGGTGGCCAACTCGGTGGCTAACCTGCTCATTGATATGGAGCACGCAGAAGTCGCTTGCATGCCGGAGGGCTCGGCGCAGAGTCCGTTGCAGGACCCTGACTTTTCCTGTCCTTTCGGGGAAGCGGTGAAGGTGCTGAGGGCACAGGCGAAGAAGGTCGGGGGAGGCGACCCCGCGACAGGCCTGGCCGAGGCCTTGCACCTGTTGGCTGACGTACAGTGGACAGACACACCTACCCCCAAGGGCTTCTTGGAGCGGATGGAGCGCTACGTACACCGAACGCTAAAGCCCAAAGACAGGGAAGAGGAAAAAGAGGAAAAGTCGTGAGGCGCTCGTTCCAGGTCCGCTGGGCCAGGCGCAGCAGCCCCGACTCCCCGCCCAGGTTGTCCAGGGTCTCGCCCTCCCAGAACCGGACCTCGGGCCACCAGTGCGTGCGCAGCAGCTCGCACAGCGGCCCCTCCCCCCGCTCCTGCGCGTCCTCGCAGCGGCGCTGCTGCCACGCCCCCCCCCGTCCGGCTCCCGCAGCCGCTTGCGGCTGTCGGCCGGGGTAGTGCCGGCGCGGGCGGGCTCGAAGCGGGCGCTGCAGTGCTGCTCCTTCCAGGCGCGGGCGGCGTTGTCGTCGGCGGCGGCCAGGGGGACCCGAGGGCGGTTCAGGACGTTGCGGGGCGCGCACGCGCCGCCCGCCCAGGGCCGCGCACACTCGAGCGGGTACAGCAGGTGGGCGTTCTGGTCCGGCCGCCCGTCCTGGTCCCGCAACGTAAAGAGCGCGTAGTCGGTCGAGCGCAGCGCCGCGAGCGGGTGGCCGCTGACCTCGTACGGCAGCACGTCGTACACGAAGCCGTAGCCGGCCTGGAAGCCGCACCAGAAGTGCAGGCAGGCAAGGTAGCCCAGCACCAGCATGGACTCTTCGGGCAGCTGGTGCCGCCGGACCGGCTCCAGGGCGCGCTCGTGCGTCCGCCCCGTGCGCGGGTCCGTGAGCCGCAGCCGGAAGGCCTGCCTGGTCTCCACGTGGCGCAGCAGCCACAGGGGCAGCAGCTCGGGCGTGGCGAAGGCGGCCGTCAACGTGGCGCAGCGCTGGGGCTGGGGCGGGGGCACCCACTGCAGCGCGGCCAGCGGCGGCGGGAGCTGTGGCGCGCGCGTCTGCGCGGGGGCGGCCGTGAAGAAGGCCCGTTCCCCCAGGCTCAGGTCGTCGGGCAGGTCCCCGTACACCTCGAGGAAGATGCGGCTCAGCTGCTTCAGGCGCAAGAACTGCGTCGCGAACTGGGCGCTCTTGTAGAAGAGCAGCGGGAACGTGTAGGCCCGCGGGTCGCCGGTGCGCTCCTGCAGCTGCTTGGTCTGGGGTTCCAGGTCGGCCCAGTGCGTCGCGCAGGCCTGCGCGCCGGTCCCCGCCGCCGCCAGGCGCTGCCACACGCCGAGCTTTTCCTGCGAGCCGGCCGCGTCGCCGAGCTCCGCCTCGCGTGACAGCTGGTACAGGTTGGTGTTGGCGTACGACGCGTTCGCCCCCGTCTGGTCGGGCAGGGACGACTGCTCGCACCAGGCGCGCAGCAGCTGGTTCAGCTCCGCAAAGGAGCGCAGCGTCGCCACGGCCGGCCAGCCCGGAAAGAAGGAGTAGAAGGCCGCCGTCAGGTCCGACGCCTGGTTGCACGCGCCCCCGTTGGTCAGGTCCAGGAAGGCATCGTCGGTCGCGCCCGGCTCCCACCGGACGCCGCCGAGCCCCTGCTCCGTGCGCAGGCAGCGCTGCCTGGTCGCCGTGAGCCAGCAGTTGCAGTCGCCCGGCGCGCGCGGGGCCGTGAGGGAGGCGGGCACGGTGCAGTCGGCGGGCCCGAGCAGCTGCATGATGTCCCGGAAGGTGAACCAGTTGTCCGACTGCTCCATCAAGAACTCGGGGTGGCAGAAGAAGCGGACCGTGCCCAGCACCAGCCACTGCAGCGGCAGGGCGGACACCCGGGCGACCTCGGCGGCGTAGCGGGAGAACACGCCGCCCCCCGTGAGCCCCGGCAGGCTCCAGTACTCTTCGAGCGACCGGGCCGCCCCGCCGCCCGGCGGCCGCCGCTCCGCCGCGCTCGGCGCGTAGGTCTGGTACTGCAGCCGGACCTCAGGGTCCTCGAGGGCCCAGGCCGAGAAGTTGCGGGACTCGGTCAGCAGGCAGCCGAGCTGGCTCTGCGCAAACTGCAGCACCACGGTGAAGCGGAACCAGCACGCGTCCTCCCGCTCCGCGAACCACGCCGAGCCGCGGGGCGCGCTGCCCCCCTCGGCGAAGAGCTGCGTGCCGTACTGCCGCAGCGCGAGGGCGGCGTAGTCGAACAGGGCCCGCGCCAGGGCGCGGCGGTTGCGCTCGCGCACCTGCAGTTCGCGGATCTCGGCCAGCGTCGCGCGCGCCAGGTCCACGAGCCCCGCCAAGTCCACGGTGTACTCGCCCAGCAGCGCGGCCTGCTCCGTGCCGACCCGCCCCAGCTGCCGCAGCAGGGCTTGCAGCGCCTGCACGTCCGCCGCTAGGTTGTCGTTGTAGTCGTCGAGGCGTTGCAGGACCCCTTGGGTCTGCACTTCGAACTGGCCGGCTAGCTCGCCCTGCCGGTCCTGGTACTCGCGCATGGCGTCGGCCGCCGAACGCCGCGTTGCGTACCGCGGCCGCCCCCTTGAGCGCCTCCTGCAGCTTGGCGGCGCCCTCGTAACCGGACCGGAACGTCCGCGCGAACTTCTCCGCCGCCCCGGCCAGCACGGCCTGCGTCAGCGCCTCGTCCCAGCAGCTCGCCGTGTTGGGCGTGTCGCCGATCATGCTGCCGCCCAGCGCCGAAGGGAGGGCGGAGCAGTTGCCCGCGCCCGCGTTGCCGACCAGCGGCGTGCACTGCGTGCCGTCCGGGCACTGCGTGTCACAGTGGGCGCAATACAGGCCGCCGCCGCGGGCGGCCAAGCAGCGCACCTGCCCCTGCAGGCAGGCCACGTCCCCGGGCTGCAGGCACTGCTGGCTGTCGACGCAGAAGCGCGAGAACGTCGCGCCCTGCCGGGTCTGCTTGAAGCACTGGTACCGGCCGGCCGCGGCGGACAGCTGCGCGCAGCCGTGGTCGGCGCTCTCTTGGGCGGTGCAGGCGCAGATGTCCTGGCAGTCGGGGCAGGGCTGCACGCCGCCGTCCTGCAGCGCCCGGCGCCGGCCGTCCGCGCCCCGCGCCTGCCCCTGGCGCGCGAGCACCGAGTACTGGCGCCACGCGGCCGCCCGCGCCGCCTCGCTCTCGGCCTGCACCAGGTTGCCGAGGGGTTCGCAGTGGCTCAGGTCCGCGGTGTGGAAGCCCTCGGGCACGTAGCCGAGCAGCGTCCTTTCCACGGTGCTCTGGGGCCGGCACACCTCGAGCTCGCCGTACAGCAGGCCCCGCTCGCCGTCGCCCAGCGCCGCGTCCGCCAGCACAAACTCGAGCGTGCCGCACTCCCGGCCGGGGGGCAGGTCGGCTTGGTCAAACTGCAGCTCCAGCAGGGTCGAGGCCAGCTGGCCCTCGTGGTACGCACTCAGCACGTGCAACGCCCCGGCCCCCGGCGCCCAGGCCGCCGCCGCCCAGGCCATCGCCCGAGCACCCAGCAACATCCGGCTCAGCGCGCGTTGGGCCACACCCAAGCTTTTGGCCAGAGCTAGCGACCCCGCGCGGGGGGGTCCCCCCCCCGTGCCCCCCCCCCCTCCGCGCGAAGGGACTCCCCCCGTGCCCCCCCCACCTTTCGGGGCGGGGGGGGGGGGCTTTCCCCCGTGCCCCCCTCCTGGGCGCCGTCCCACGCCCGCGCGGGGGGTCCTCCCCCCCGTGCCTCCCACCCCCCCCCCCCCTCTCTGAACGCCGCTCCCCGCCCCCCGCGCGGGGGGTCTTCCCCCGTACCCCCCCCTGGGCGCCGCTCCTTGCCCTTTCCCTGGGCCTGACAGTTTCCCGCCCAGGGTGCTCGGGTGACGAGCGGCAGGTAAGTTCTCCCCAGCCGGCAGCGGACATCATCGGGGGTGTGGAACCGGAGTCGACGACAGAGGGAAGGATGAGAGACCGCCTTTCACTCTGGCTGCTCCTCGGGGCGGCCGGGGCCGGGGCGGCTTGTGCATTTAGTTGCCCCGGGGGCGCTACGATCCTGGAACTCACGACCGCGGCGCCGGGCGATACTTTTGTCTGGCCACTGTGGCCGCCCGCCGGCACCCGCCGGCGCTCCTTGGCACAGGTTGCCACCGCGTTCCTGGTGAGCTGGGGGGACGGCTCGCCCTCCAGCTGGTGCCAGGACTCGGGCGCCGCCCCATGCGCGCACACGTACCTGGCCGCCGGCACCTACGTGGTGACCGCCGACCCCGGCGAGCGCCAGCCGATCCGCGGCTGGGCGCTAACGCCCGCGGGCCTGCGGCTGGACGCGATCTGGCAGTGGGGAGAGCTGCGCTTCCACGAAACCAGCGGCTACCACCTGTACGGGGCGCCGGGCCTCACGTACGTGCCACCGTTGGCCGCGCTGCAGGACACGGGGTCAGTGCGTTCGTGGGACTACATCTTTGCGCAGCTGACCACGCCCCTGCCCGTCGACCCTAGCCACGGCCTGGACGTGTCGGACGCACTGTCGATCGTCGGCATGTTCGAGAACTCTCGCGGCCTGGTCGCACCCTCGGCGGTGCGCGCCTGGGCTACCCACCGCCTGCGCAACTCCAGCCGCGCGTTTGCTAACCTGCCTGCCTTGGTGTCGCTCGACCTGTCGCGCTGGAACACCACGGCGCTGCAGGACGTGACCGAGATGTGGGCGGGCTGCGAGGCGCTGACGAGCACGGGGCTGCAGGCCTGGACCGTGCTGCCGAACCTGCAGCGTTTCGCGCGCCTGTTTGCCGGCGTACCAGGCGCCTTCGACCTCTCACTCACGGGCTGGAGCACGCCTGCCCTCGACGCTGGTACGGTGGACTGCACGCGGCTGGCTCCGTACACGCGGGTAGACCAGACGCGCTGGCCCGCCGCGTGCTCTCGCTCGCTCTTCTATGCTCTAGTGACAGTTAGCGGCCCCTTCACGCTCGTGCTGTCACCAACCGCTGGCTCCGGTGCGGACGGCACGTACGGTGTGGATTGGGGGGATTGGTCCGCCGCCGCCACCTGCGTGCATGGTAACGCCGCGATGTGCACGCACGCGTACCCCCGTCGTGGCGACTACTGGCTGAAGTTGGCCTGCCGGGTGGACGGCTTGTGGTACGTACGGGGCGCGAGAGTGGCGGAGGTGTTGGCCTGGGGCGACGTGCAGCTGTACCACCCGGCCGGCAGCACCAGCTGCATGTTTGGGGACTCACGGAGTCTGCGCTACACAGCGCCGACGCGGGGCACGCGGGCACTGTTAGGCGTGGCGCCCGAGTACCTGCTGGCTGGCGCTGTTGGTTATACAGGCGACGCGCGCGACTGGGACTGGTCGTGGCTGACGCCCGCGACGCATCCCGATGGCTTGCGCGGGATGTTTGGGGGTTGCACCAAGTTCAACCAAGACCTGAGCGGCTGGAACACGAGCGGCGTAGCTAGCCTGGCCGAAACCTTTAGAGATTCCGGTTTTAACAACTCCATCGGCAATTGGGATACAAGCCAGGTCACAACGCTGAGGGAGACCTTTGATTCGGCGATGGCTTTTAACCAACCGATCGGAGGCTGGAACGTGAGCCAAGTCACCAGCCTGCTGAACACTTTTGCTAACGCGCGGGCCTTCAACCAACCGCTCGGAGGCTGGAACGTGAGCCAAGTCACCAGCCTGATTAGCACTTTTGCTAACGCGTGGGCCTTCAACCAACCGCTCGGTGCTTGGAACACCTCGCTAGTAACTTCCATGAGTGGGGTCTTTTACAGTGCTAAAGCCTTCAATCAGGACATTAACAGCTGGGACACTAGCAAAGCCACCTCTCTGTATCTAGCTTTCGGCTGTGGCCAGCTCGGTACGTGCGCATTCAACCAACCGCTAGACCGCTGGCTTGTGTCCTTGGCGGCGGCACAAGGGGGTCTGTTGAGCATGTTCGCCGGTAACTGTGACTTCAACCAGGACATCCAGACCTGGGATGTCTCGACGTCACCGTCCAGTGGCATGGTATGCTACGAGATGTTTGGTAGCTACCCTCAGGTGGTAACAGGCAAAGGTATGAGGCAAGCCGGTCTGCCGACGTTCTGCCGTGAAAACATGCAGGCTTATCCGTGGGGGTGTGGCTACTTGTAAGATTAAAAAAAAGGCGGGGGCGAGGAGCGCACACGTCTCCGCCCCTGCCAAGCTCTGACCACAGCACCCGGAGGTCCTCCCCCCCCCCTCAACACCACCGACGCCGGAGCTGGGGAGGAGACCCTGCCCCGGGAGGTCCCTCCCTCTTGTCCCCCCCCCGGCCCCCTGTCCTGCCCCCCCCCCCCCCCCGGCCCCCTGTCCTGCCCCCCCCCTCCCCCCGCTCTGCCCTACCCGGGCCCCAGCCGAGCTCTCTTCCCTGCTCCCACACATCTGGCCAAAGCACAGTAGATGGCGAGCTCACGAGAGCCGCCCCCCGGCCGGGCGGCCGGGCGGGCCCCGCGTTCGCTACCACCGCCGTACCCGTTGCTCGCCTACCTCAGCGAGCGCGAGCGCCCGGCGGCTTGCTGTGTGTGCCCCGGCTGGCTCGCGGAGGAGCGAGCGGCCAGCCAGCTACGCGCCCCGCTCTTGACGTGCCTGCACTGGTACCACGGGCAGTCCTGTCGGACCTAAGCTACTGGGTCCCTGAAGTTGGCCGCCGCACCGGCCTGAGGCCACCAGCGACCGACAACCAGCGCGTGTGGGAGCTAGCCGCGCGCCGGCTGCGCGGAGAGGGCCGCCTCGTCTTCTCCCCCCTGCCAGTGCCCAGCTCAACGGAGCTGGAGCGGCTAGGCGGGGGCGACGAGCAGGCCGGCGTCCAGCGTTACTGGGAGGCTCTGGACGCAACCATCCAGCGCTTCGCGCCCGGCCCCGCCGTCCCGGGGGGGCGGACCGGCTCCACCGAGCTTGTGGTGTCCTTAGCGGGGCCGGCCGCGGGCCCCGGGGTCCGGACACTGGCGCTGCCCGGCCCCGAGCACTTTCCCCTGCCGGTGCACCGCACTACGGGCCGCGTCCTGACTCGGTTGCACTTGCAGGGTTTTGGCCTAGTTTGGCCCCAGGGAGCCATCCTCCCGGTCGTCTTGCCCGCCGGCTTGCAAGTGCTGAGCTGGTCGCAGACTGACTGCTCGCGGGCCGAGCGGTCCGGGCCAGGCGAAACAGACGGCATGCTACGTTTCAAGGACTGCCCCGCGCTGGAGGAGTTCTACTTTACCCAGCAGCCGCCCGCGCCGGCAACCGAGCCCGTGACGCCGATCTTTTACTTCAGGCAGTGCGCTAATCTTCGGGTCATTGACACCGCCACTGGTGCCACCGGGCCACAGCCCGTGTCGTTAGTGCTGCAAGGCTTGCCCGGGCCAGCACTGACGCTGAGGCCGGGCGGAGGAAACTTTTACCTGACAGCCGTGTCCTGCTCCCTGCAACACCTGGCCTTGCACAGCGCGGGGCCGGCGGCCAACGTCCAGCTGACGGTCGAACGGTGCGGGCAACTGGCAGACTTCAGCTGGCGGGGGCTGTGCCGGGTCACCGGAGACATGCAGTGCACCCTCACGGGACTGTCCCCGGGCTTCCTCGGAGCGTGGTGGCCGGACTGTCGCACGGTGCTGGGCTCGCTTCGTCTGCAAGTGCACGTGTCCGGGACGGGGGGGCTGGCCACCCAGCCCGGCTTCGGACTGCCAGCACTGCAGAGCGGTGGGCAAGACCTAGTCCTACAGCTGGAAGGCGTTCCCTCGCCACCAGCGCTCGAGCTGCCGAAGCTACGAACGGTAGGCCACAGCCTGATCTGGCGTGGCTCGGGCTGCGCCTGCCCCGCGGCCCCTAGGCTGCCGGAACTGCTTTCCGTGGGCCGCAACCTCACGCTCGTGCTGGCCGGGCGCGGCGGACCGGAGCTGTCCGCGCGCGGCGGACCGGAGCGCACAGGCGACTACCAGCTGGGCCTAGACAAGCTCGAGACCATACAGGGCACCCTGGAGTTCGAGCTGACAGCCTGTCCGCTAGTCCGGCTGGCGCTGCCAGAGCTGCGCACGGCGGGCACCGTACTCTTAACACTTGCCGACTGTCGGAATCTACGCGAAGTACAGCTACGGCAGCTGTCAACCCTGAGCCACGCCCTGCGTGTAGAGATCAAGCGCTGTGCAGAGCTGGGGAGCTTCGGGCTGCCAGCCTTGACAGCTTGCCAGGGGGCCACCCTGACTTTCCAGGCTTGCCCCCAGCTGCGGGACCTGGACTGGCCAGACGGGCTGGCCTGTGGCAAGCTCACCCTCACCCTCCGCGAGTGCGCTGGCCTCACGGAACTGGTTCTGCCCCCCGGCCCCGACGAGCTGAAACTCACGGTATCCAAGTGCGCTTCGCTCAGACGCCTAGGATTTCCCCCGGGACGGGCGAGACAGCCGCTGAAAGTGGAGCTAACCTTGAGGCAGTGCCCTCGGCTGGAGCAACTGGACGGGCTAGCAGCAACAGCTTGCCAGCCGCCCGTCGTGGAGGAGTGCCCCTTGCTGCTGCTTCCGCGGAGCTAGGCGGGGGGGGGGGAAGGGTCCGGTTAACCCAGTACGCCAAGAAAAAGCCGCGGTTGGCTAGGGCGACGACGGGGGGCTTGGCTCTCTTCGTCGGGGGGCGATGGAGAAAAGGGTGGTGATCGCCACCAATGGCTACCCTGACATGGTGGTCGCGCTGTGCCTGGCTTTCAAGAGCGAGACGCACGGCGGGCCCCCTCTAGTCTTGGTCATGTCCCCGGCGCGGCACCTCGTGCTGGAGTCGGTACTTGGCGGGACGGGATCCCGCCGCCGCCCGACCAGCCGGGCCTTTGCCGTGCACTACCTCAACTTTATGACCGAGGACGTGGGGGGGGAGGGGGCTGCTACCAGGTCAGGCCGCACAATCACGCAGAGCTGGCCCTGTTGGTTAGAGACATGCTCCCCCTTGAGACCAAGGCCAGCGAGGCGCTGCGCGACCCAGCCTTCCTCGCGGGCACGCTGCTGCAAGAGTCCCTAGCGCTCTCGGCTGCCGCCGAGTCCATGGGCCGTCTAGCGCCCCGGGTGCTCTTTGTGCCCCTGGCCGGTGCTTCAGGCGCTCATTGTCTCGCCGGGGTGCTTCACGCGCTCAGCCCCGCGCTGATTGTCCTCGCCGCGGTCGGTGGAAACGTGCAGAGCCGCCAGACCCCCCCGTTGCAGCCTTGTTCGTCCCCATCGCGCTGGCTGGCCGTCTTCAACACGGCCAAGGCTCTGCCGACGGCAGTTCGCTGCGTCTGGATAGGCATGGGCACCGACGGCCACCAAGCGCCAAGCCTGGCGCTGCACCACAATGAGCGGTTCTGGCGGCAGGCCGGCTTTGCGTTTTCCACCAACAGCAAGCTAGCGAGGAACCTCTTCGCGGCCTGCTCCACCCTCCCGGAGACCTGGCCCCTCATGAAGCCCCTCGCCAGCGCCTGGCCTTCGCTGCGGGCCTGGGTCGAGGCCTACATCATCGTGCACACTCTGGGCAGCGTAGGCAAAATCACGCCGACGGTACTCCGGGTGTATGACAACATGTTCATCACCCGGGGGGCCGTGCTGCCAGGAGGCATACCATCCCCCACGAGCGCCAGCTGGGGGCTTCGCCGGGAGCTCCACTGCTCTCCAAACAAGGACAGCGCCTCATGTTCGTTCAAAATCTTGGCGGGCTGCTACGTGGCCGAACGGGGTGCGACTCTCTCGCCACCTCTTTCTTTCCTTCCTCCACCCGAGCCCGCGGGGGACGCGCAGGTGGAGCAGGGAAAGGGGGGGAGAGAGCGCAAGAGGTACACAAAAAAATATAAACACACACACAACGCCTCCACCACCCCCGGGTGCTGACTTTTTAAGTAAAAACTCAATTTTCAGACAGGCCGTTTTACTCCCGCTAGAATAAGTGAGTCGGGGGCAGGGGCGCGCCTTGAGGTCGTGTTTTGCAAGGAGAGAGCCCGGCCTGGCGGGCGTGCTTAAATCTCCTGGAATCTCAGAAAAGATACAAGAAACATTTTTATTGAAAGCTCACAGCCCGCTGGCGCGGGCTGAACGGGGGACTCGGGGGGGGGGGGGGGTTGTCGTGTGCTTTTTAATAAAGACTCCTCGCTTTCTCAAGGCAGCTAGCAAAACGAACTCGCCGGGTTATCTTTAGTACTAGACAAGCAAGATCTTTTCTCAACCGCTCTTTCCTTTTTTTACCTTTCTTCAGTTTAGCGGCCGGGCTCCTCAATGACGGTCTGTGACATTTTGTGGACAGTCAGTCAAGAAATGGCAGGGCCGAATGTGTCTAAGAAGAAGGGAAAGGTTGGGGGGGGGCCGAATCTGTCGAGGGGAAAGGTTGGAGGGGAGACGTTGGAAGGGGAAAGCGAAAAGAGAAAAAAAAGTATCTGCTCTTTTGTTACACTTTTGTAAGCTTTTGCGTGCGGTTGTCAGCCACTAGGGGGGGGGGCCAGGGCTGGCCAATGCTTTTTCGAGCAAGCGCAGCAGCTCCGGCACCATTTTCACCAACAGCCGGTCAATCACCGAGCCTCTTTCTACGCGCGGGCGATACGTTTGCCTAAGCCCCTCCAGCACCCGGGAAACTTTCGCGTCTGGCCTGCCCCAACGGTACTGCATCCAGAAAAGAGTGGCCATCTGCTTGAAGCAGTGCCACGCCGAAAACTGGCTAGGCTCCGTGACCATCAACAACAGGCGCTCATACCGAGCCCGCAGCGCCTGTTCGCCAACTATCGGCTCCACCTCCCACAGCTTGCTCTCGTGCGATAGTTGGCGGTAGAAGTAGCACCAACGGGTGTGCGGCGCCGGCATAAAAACGGTCATACCCCCTTCGTCTGCAAAGCCCGGGTGCATCGTGAGAAATGAGCGTACATCGACATCAGCTAACGGGTGCCGCAAAAGAGCAGGGGCGGTATTCCGCGCAAAGTATTCGTTCAGGACACGGAAGGGCACCAAGTATGACCACAACTCACTCCTCCAGGCAGAGCCCCCTATGCCATTTTCTGAGGTACGCACCTCCACTGTCTGGGCGGCGAGAGCCCGCTCCACGTCTTCTGGCTTGGCTATCGAATCTCTGAGCGCCGCGGTCAAGGGCGCAACGAAGTGAGGGGCGCACAGCGAGGCAACTCGGTCTCGCAGCCCCGACGTTTGCGCCACATGCAGGAGGCTCTGGCAGTACATGTCGTAGCGTCCGGGATGCCAAAGATCGTCGTCGTCTGTCGTCAGGACCCACTGCGGCCGGAGGTCGTGCGCCTGTGTACGCAGCGTCAACGCGCGCAAAAACGCAAAGTGCTCCAGCTGCGAGAGCCTGCTGTCGTGCCAGAACCAACGCAAACGGCCATTGTCGAGGCGATTTAGCAGCTCCTCCGCCATCGTTTTGAGCTCAGCTGAGGCGGCCGACAAGCTAAGCCAGCACCAGCCGCGGCGATGTGTCTCACTGGTGGCAGGAAGAGTCGACACAAAGGATTGCAGGCACAAACCCAAAAAGTGTACACCCGTGGGGCTCCGGACGTGCGACGCGAGCCATACTACTATGTTAGGGCTCGACGACAACTTTACGTCGGCCAGCGGGCTGCGCTTGCACGCCCGCTTGTGTCCCGCCCTCCAGTCAGCGACCTGGCACTTGCGTCCGCAATAGGCCGCCGCGAAGCAGCGTGTACAACTCGCCGGCAAAGTCTCCTCCTCCCCAGCGGGACCCCGACAGCAGCCACGATAGGTACAGCTGCTGCTTTTGGCGTCCATGAAAGTCGGTGCCTTTTTTGCCTTTGGCACAATTCGCTGTCCAGCAAAACGGGGGGCAAAGATGAGTATGAAAAAAAAGGGAAACGGGCGCCCCGGCCTCCTTTCCTCTCCCAAAAAAAAGCTTTTTGCGCGCTTTTGTCCCCCGCCCCCCACCGAGAAAATGTTATGATTCTGGCTTGAAGACGGGGGCGGGGGCCGGTGTGTTGTCTTGCCTTACAAAGAGCTTTTGATGCCAAAAGAGATTTGCTGTAATTTGGGGGGTGCAGCTCGGCAAGGAAATCGACTCGGGAAGGTGGAAGGGAAGGGGAGAAAACAGAGAAAAGGAAGGCAGAAAGCGAAGAGAAAGGGAAAAGAGGAAGCTCTCTCCCTTCTCTCTCCACATACGTCCCCCCCTCCCCGTGCGGCATACCCTTGTCACTCAAAGGGGAGGGAAGGAGCACCGGAAAGCTGGAGATGGAAACAGAGGGGGAGGGGGGCCGCCCCCTCCTCCTCGAAAAGGGGGGGGGTCTGTCTCCCCCCACCCCCCCCCAAAAAAAAGAGAGAGCCAGAGAGGGATGGATCTGCGCCGTTTTCTAACGATCGAAGCTCCCGAGCTGTTGCCTGTGCGTGGCGCGCACAGGAGCACCGTGCTCGCGCGTCTCATGTGCGATAACGGAGAAGCCGACAGGCTCGTGACGGTAGAGGAGGCATTTTCCAACCAAGAGCTTTGGCACGACAAGCTTGAGTGCCCGCAGTGCCAAGGGCGGTGCTGTGTGAGCCTTCAGTCCGAAGGGCAGATGAGCACAGCCTGCTTTACGCACTTAGCAAAAGACGTCCAAGCTCATGGGAAAGAGGGGGGGGGCGGGGGAGAAAAAGGGGGGCAGGGGAGGGGGAGGAGGGCGCCCCCTCCCTCCCATTCTCCCCTCTCGTTCCCCCCCCCCTCCCCCTCCTCCATCTCCTAATCCTTCTTCTCCCTGACCTCCTCGCCGAAATTTCGGCGAAAATTCGTTTTCTGTACACGTTTTCCGGGGAAGCGCACAGACCCTTTGCCCCCCACATAGAGCGGAGCCGGCCGGTTCATTTTGCGACAAATTGCGTGTGTTTCGCCAGGCAGCAAGCTGCCCATCGTGGCATGCCGGAAAGAACAGCAGGCAGTACTCTTGGGCAGGATCGTTCGCCCACGACGCCACCAAACTTAAGACAAAATAGTATTAAGTAACACACCTTTTAATAAAGACTCAATTTTTGGCTGAACGACATCCTCAAAATTTTGAAAACCCGCGGCCGTCCTTGTCGGCCTTGCAGAGATTTTTCACATTATTATTTTTTGAAAATAGTAAACCTGAGCAGTCCTTCGCTCTGCTCCCCTCTTCACTTGGGCGATGGCGGCAACACTGTGCAGCTATCAGCAATATCGTACGCGCTTTGTTCTCCCAAGTGTTCAAGCTCAAGTTTATATCTAGAGTAGTAAGAACCAGTATTGGTTGCGAATCTTCCGTCGCGACGCTGGTGGTTTTTGATTGGCTCAAGATTGACTGGCAGAAGTATACGCAAAACGGCGCGCAAAGCTCCCAAGGCTTGCTTGTTATTTAGCACACCCTTGCCCCTCCTTTATGACTTGCGTCGTACTGCTTTGCAGCTGCCAATGCTCACGCACAAGCCTCACTGTGTTGAAAAGGTCGCGCAGCACATGTGTGATGTTCGGCAGGTCCAGCGTGCGGCTGTCGATATTTGTGCGCGTGGAGCTTTTACCCACTTCTAACCCCAGTACTGTCAACAGCTTTTGCACACCTTGCGCGCGCTCACGCAGCTCTTCGTTTTCGGCCACCGGCTGGGCTGTGACTTCAGCTTGCTTCAAGAGCAGGTATCGAAGGCATTCGTACTTGAGTCCGCTTAGTTGGCTGGCGCGCTGCGCTTTGCGCAGCTTCTGTTTGGCCCTTTTGTCTCCTGAGCCTAGCTGCGACACCCCGTTGCTTTTTTGCACCGGCTCCGCTTTGAGTGTGCAGCGCGCGGCAACCTCATCAACCGCGCAAACGCCGACTGTTGCCAACTGCAACACGCAACTAAAGCGGCGTGGGGACTGCCCGGGCTGCGTCAGCTCGCGCAATGCAATGCTGAGCGCCGCCGATTGCTCTAACAACACAGTGCTTGCGTCCGCTGCTGCATGCAACTCCCAACCCATGAGTGTCGCAGACTGGATCACCTTTAAGCTCGCTGCCCGTTCGCGTCGGTCCAAGCAATTCGCAGCGACCAGCTCCTTTTGCAAGTCGCGTGCCGCCGTCTCGATTTGTTCCAGCCGTGCTGCCTCTTCTACCACTTCCCGTTCACGCGCTCCAGGTGCAAGATCCAGCCCCCATGCCCGCAGAAGGCGCTGGACCGGCGACGCATTGGGCAACAAGATCCGTCGGCCTTGCGTCGTCTTGCAGACCGCGCGCACAGACTCCGGCTGGCTGCAACCAGCCAGGAGCTGTTGCAGCACTAGCATGCGGCGCTTAAAACCACGCTTCTGCGTTTGCTTTGCAGCTTGCAGGGTTGCGGGCGCGCTGGGGAACTCTGCACGGTGAGCGGCGAAACTCACACGCGCAGTTGCCTGAGATTTAGGTTTGCCCCCTGCGCGTGCCTTGCCTTGAGGTAGCTCAGCCTCCGAATCGGCCTCCCGCGCCCTTTTCTTCCCGCCCACTAGCATGGCCTCGGTGAAAGCCAGCGGTGGTAAGTGTTCCAGCCCTAACTCAGTATAGGGGCGCAAAAAGTCGCAAAAGGCCTTGGCCGCGCGGGCCGCTGCGCTGCCTATGTATGCAATCTTTTCGCACGGCAAGAACTCATTAAAGGACTGGTTCACGGGAGCTGGCATGGCTACGTAATTTCTGGGATGGTCTACCCCGCCCCAGCGTCGCGGGACTATGTGGTCCACGTGGAACTTAGGCGCTCCGGGCGCAAAGAGAGGTGCCAGGCGCGCCAAGTGCTTGTTCGCTTTTATCCACTTGCTTGTCTCGAAGGAGCTCATGCATGCCTGTTTATTTGCGATCTCTGGAAAATGACCCAGGTACACGGCGCTAGGCTCTCGCAGCTCTGTGTTTGTTTCTTAGCTGCAAGCCAGGAAAGGCGCTCGTTCAGACTGTGCCTTGTTTGCTCACTGTCTGCCAGCTCCAGATCTTCTTCGCTGAACTGGGATGTCATATGCCCCTCTGAGGTAAACGCTTTTTTGGATACTTGGTGTCTTGCTTTCTGCAATTCACAAATCTGGTGAGGTCCCCACACTATTTGGGAAAACAACAAAAGTCTCTAGGGCCTACTAGCAAGAGAGGGGAAAGGGGGGTGTCTGTTATGTAGGGTTGAGCAAGCAACAGCGAGAAGGGGGGGGGTGCCCGCCAGGGCTTTTTGTTTTGTTTTTTTGAGCCAGCCTGGGGGGAGTGGAGGCGGGGGTGGGGGGGGGAAGAAGGAGAGTGGGAAGGGGGGAGGGAAGGGAGGCTACATAAAAAAAACATGTGGCGGTCGGTCGGGGAGGGGGGCGTTCCCCCCCCCCTCCCAACACACATAGTCAGCGTCAGGGTGGGGAACGGGGGTGTGCAGAGGGCCTTGCTGCTCTCTTTCAAAAAAGCTGGCTCTCCGAAAAAAAACCAGAGTGCCTGCATATTAGTCGGACTTAGTTTTTGTTGTTACAAAGCACAGCGAGATGAGCAAGCCAGTGTCGCAGGCGGGCTTGAAGCAGCAACAAAATGAATTGCTGGACGGTATGATACAACAGCTGAACTCACACCCCGAGTTTGTGGACGTGCTGGCCCGTGAGTCGCGCCGGCGCTGGCAACAGTCGCGCGAGCGCGGAGCGTGGTTGTACATGCGGCACATTCAGGGACAACGGTCGCAGCAGCTGCTATTTCTGGGACTAACAAAGCTGACCGAGGTGTTCCGTGCGAGCGGAGACGACGACGTGCCGCGGCGGGCTGCGCTAGTCGACCCAAGCCAGGGCCAGCTCTGCATTGCGCTGCTGGCGTCAGATGAGCTAGAACGGGTGCCAACCGTCGGCCAAGCACTGGTGTGCCAAGGAGCAGCGGAGAAGACTGTGGCGACTGTTGCGCCGGGGGTGTGCAGGCTCACGCTGGCACAGCCCGGGGTGGCCGCCGTAGTGACGGAGCCCGGGTGCGCAGTCTGCGTGCACAAACCGCATAGTCTAGCCCCCGCGCGGCCGGGCGAAGCTAGTTGGGCACCGTTGGCTCGTCACCAGCTGTGCTGCTGGGCCCGGCACCTGCTAGGGCACCGTTCGCTCGTGGCGTTTCTTTTCCAGCTGTCTCGTCGGGCCTGGTTGGACAGTCGAATGCGTGGTGCGTGGTTTGTGCAGCGGCGGTGTGCGCTCCGCGGGGCGGGGCCAGTCTCGACGTGCCCGGCCGACAACCTGCTGTCATTTGTAGACGAGACTATGCTGGAGCTAATGGAGTACCCATAGGTGCTGCGCGCGGTGCGGTCCTACAAACCAGTGAGTGCGGTTGTGTTGTTGCTCGGTGTCCAAGGGCCGCCGGGCGAGGGGGACGTGAACGCCGCGGGCGACAACGCGGTGCTGTTTACGCAGACGATACAGTTTCTGCCGCCGACGGACATACCCATTCGGGGCAAGCAGAGCCGCTGGGACTCGGAGAGTGGCTGCTGCAGCGTGCAGATTAAGAAACCCAAATTTGCGGAGTACCGCATGCATGCTCAGGGGCTGGAGAGCGGAGCGTGTCTTGCGGTGTGTGGACACGTGGGGTGTGCTGGCGTGGGGCACAAATGCGCGCGCTGCCTCGTGAAGGTCTATTGTGGAGTTGAGCACCAGCGAAGCGACTGGCCGATTCACAAGCACGAGTGCCGGCTGTTGCCAGCGATCCGCGGCGCGTTGGGGGACGGAAGCAGCGGCCCGACCGGCGTTCACGTCCCCCTTTGCTTA
>WBZZ01005208.1:0-15000 GCA_019918135.1 Paulinella micropora
TTGTCGTACCGATCTACCCGCCGGTACCGTCGAGGCGGCGGTGCCATCTGCCATATAGCGCCGCTCGCCTTATGTTGAAGCGCCGACCCGTGTGCCAGGTTTGGGGAGGAAGGATGAGGCGCAGCTAAGATAGCCTCTCCACGTGGTTCAGGAATTCCGTCATATACGCGAGCCCTCATCCTCCCATCCTGGGACATCGGGCCAGAGCCCGTCGAAGAGGCATTCCCACGGGGATTGTCCAGGTCTTCGGCGATTCTACCTTGTCCCATAAGGGCCACAGTGGTAGCTCCGTGCTTCGCGTATTTGTAATCCATTGAGAGTAGTAGACGGCCAATGTCGCTGGCCATCACCACCGCGCCTCTTTACGCCGAGGAAAGTGCCCGTCCATGCAAATAGCATCGGCGGTATCTGCAACACACACTACACGCATTTCCGCCGGTGTCACTGGACGCTGCCGCGTCGCTTCGTGCCCTTCGGCGCCCGCCAGCACCCCCAGCGTCGCCAGAACCTGCCTCACGCACTACACACACTCTCCATCGCATCGCCAACGCCTCTACTCTCATGCCTTATGGACTTTCAGCTGCTCCTAACAATACACATCATGAGGTACGGGTGTCCCCGAGTGGAGCCAGATCGGACGGCGTGCCGCTGAAACTCCTTCCCCCACGTGGGTATAGAAGGCGCGAACCTAGCGGTACCTATAGGGTCTTACAGACAAGTATAGTAATCCCAGCCGAAGCTGCTCAGTTAGAAATGCAACGGTGGAGGGTGTCAATGCATGGGGCAAGGCACGGCAACGCAGCAAGGCACTGGCAAGGCATTGGGACCGACTGAAGCCCCTCTCCAACGTGCGCTCATCATGTGTTCCAGTTAGGCAACCCCGAAGAAGCGAAGATAGGGAGGAGACAAAACCCAGATAGGATGAAGATAGGATTAACATGAAGCCGAAATGGAGCCGAGTTGGAACAGGTCAACTCAGCCCCATCTCGGCTCAATGTGAATCCTATCTTCAGCCCATCTCGGTACTGTTTCCTCCGAATGCTCACCTCAACAAGATCACCAAACCGGAACTGGAAGCCCCCAGGCATTTACTCGGCAGGAAATTCGGCGAAAATGGGCTAACCAGGAAACCAGACCCAAACCAACAGCCAAGAAAAACGAGCCAACCAACAATCCAACAGACAACCCCACAACCTGCCTGGCCGAACCCCTACCGAGTAAATGCCCAGTTGAGAGTTGCGCATATCCCGGTGACCGCCCTCCCCAAGCGGTCACCTTCGTGGGGAGAGGCCCAACCACCTCCTCTTCCCATGGAGTGCCATCTTGTGCACCCCTCCAGAATAATAATAATAATAATAATAATAATAATAATAATAATAATAACTCGGGGCTGCGCCAACACCTGAAAGGATGGTTTACCGGTGCGCTTCGCGCACCAAACCCCGCCAGCCCCACTTCTTATCATTTTTTGGAGGGCCCCCCGGACCCCCGCACCCCCGCCCCCTTTCCCTTCGACAGGGTACGTTGAATTCCCGGAGGTGCCAAAAAGGGCGCCTGGTGGTGAAAAACCTCAATATTCAGGTCTGGCTGCCACCCGCGACCAGAACGGGTATGTACAATCGCAGGGCTCCCCCGGACCCCCCCTGCCCCTTCGACAGGGTACGTTGAATTGCCGGGGGTGCCGCAAAGGGCGCCTGGTGGCAAAAAACCTCAATTTTCAGGTCTGGCTGCCACCGGCGACCAGAACGGGTACGTACAATCGCAGGGCTCCCCCGGACCCCCCTTTCCCTTCGACAGGGTACGTTGAATTGCCGGAGGTGCCGCAAAGGGCGCCTGGTGGCAAAAAACCTCAATTTTCAGGTGTGGGTGCCACCCGCGACCAGAACGGGTACGTACAATCACAGGGCTTGGGTTCCCGGGGGGGGGGGCCCCTGGACCCCCCCTGCCCCATCGACAGGGTACGTTCAATTGCCGGAGGCACCGGCAAGTACTGCCAAAAAACAAGGAAATTTGGCATTCAGGACATTCCCCTAAGGAAATATTTGCTTCAATTCCAAAAAAACTATACCAGCATCAAGATCGAGTCTGGGGCTAGCCACCCTGCCAATATGAGCTCCCAACTCTTCCTGGTTCACACAAACCATGATTTATTCCGATGGGGGGTGCAAAAAAAAGGCCCAAAAAACAAGGAAATTTGGCATTCAGGACACTCCCCTAACGCAAGTATTTGCGTGAATTCCAAAGAAATTATATCAGCATCAACATCGAGTCTGGGGCTAGCCACCCTGTCAATATGAGCTCCCAACTCCTCCTGGTTCACACAAACCATGATTTATTCCGACGAGGGTGCAAAAAAAAGGCTAAAAAAACAAGGAAATTTGGCATTCAGGACCCCCTAACGCAAATATTTGCGTGAATTCCCAAAAAAAAATCATATCAGCATCAACATCAAGTCTGGGGCTAGCCACCCTGTCAATATGCGCTCCCAGCTCCTCCTGGTTCACATAAACCATGATTTATTCCGATTGGGGTTTTTAAAAAAAGGAATTTTGGCATTCAGGACACTCCTCTAACGCAAATATTTGCGTGAATTCCAAAAAAATTATATCAGCATCAAGATCGATTCTAGGGCTAACCACCCTGCAAGTATGAGCTCCCAACTCCTCCTCGTTCCGACAAACCAGATTTACTCCGACAGGGGTGCCGAAATGGGGGGTGGGGGGGGGGGGGTACACAATTTTCATTTTCCCCCTCCCCCCAAACCCCCCACCCCCTTGACCAACACCTTTCAGGAATAATAATAATAATAATAATAATAATAATAATAATAATGTATCTCCTGCCAATTGCTGAGCCAAAAGGCCATGTGCATCCAGTCCTCCATTCCATAAGGAAAGTCTCCACACCAATCGGTGGAATAAAGGAAGTGACGGCATAGAACATTAGTCTAGGAGCTTTATACCAATCAGCCCATTGAAAAGGACCAATGGCCTATGTACTCCCTAATAATAATAATAATAATAATAATAATAATAATAATAATAATAATAATAATAATAGTGCTTCTCTGTCAATGGCTGATGCATTTCTGCACATGCGCCTCCATCGTCTCACCCGTGAGGGGAGTACGAAGAATTGACGATAAGCTCTAATGACACCCCCGCAAGGGCAGTTCCAACACTTCCAGACGGGCCGGTATGTTTAATGAAAATACTGGTCCAGACGGATCGGTATGTTCAATGAAAATACTGGTGGCACCGACGGGAATCGAACTGGCGACAGGGCCCAGATGGTAGAACTTGAATAATAATAATAATAATAATAATAATAGTGCTTCTCTGTCAATGGCTGATGCATTTCTGCACATGCGCCTCCATCGTCTCACCCGTGAGGGGAGTACGAAGAATTGACGATAAGCTCTAATGACACCCCCGCAAGGGCAGTTCCAACACTTCCAGACGGACCGGTATGTTCAATGAAAATACTGGTCCGGACGGACCGGTATGTTCAATGAAAATACTGGTGGCACCGACGGGAATCGAACTGGCGACAGGGCCCAAATGGTATAACTTGACCACTGGGCTATCACGGTGTCCAATAATAATAATAATAATAATAATAATAATAATAATAATAATAATAATAATAATAATAATAATAATAATAATAACAAAAACTAGGGACTACGCCAACACCCGAAAGGATGGTTTGCGGTGCGCGAACACCCCCCTCCCCCCGCCCCCCCCCCCCCCCCCCCCCCCTCCTCTTCCCAAGGTCGCTTTTCCTCTCATTCTCAAATGCACAACTTTACAGCCTTGGAGCAATCTCAGCCATTCATTTTGGTGCCGGAAAAATTCGCTTCGGGTACGTACAACTGCGGAGCTTGGCTTCCCGGGGGAAGGGCCCCCCGGACCCCCCCTTTCCACAGTCGACAGGGTACGTTCAATTGCCGGAGGTAACCGGCATAAACCCTTCCGGCACAACTCTTAGAGCCTTACGGCATTCTCAGCCATTCACTTTGGTGCCGGCTAATTCGCGTGGTACGTACAATTGCCGGGGCTGGGGTTCCCGGGGGAGGGCCCCCGGACCCCCCCTTCCCCGTCGAGAGGGTACTTTCACTTGTCGGAGGTACCAGCAGAACGCAAGTGTAAGCTCTGGGCACAAAAACCTAAAATCTCTGGTTTTTGTGCCATCCGGCACCAAAACTTTTGGATCTACGAAGAGAGCTCACTGAGAGGTGTCGGATACACCGAACATCTGCCTGAAACTCCCTCTGGTGTGCGCGAACTGCGCCTGGTGGCGCAAAAACCTGGATTTTCTGGTTTTTACGCCACCAGGCACCCATAGCTTTTATTTTCGAAGAATCAGCCTCTAAGCCTTTGGCACAACTCTTAGAGCCTTGGAGCATTCTCAGCCATTCATTTTGGCACTACTTTGCCAAAATCTTCGTAACTCTCTATTTCAACTGGTTCACTACCTAGAGCGCGTCCCGAGGTTGTGAAAACCAAAAAATCAGCCTCTCAGCCCTTCTGGCACAAATTTCACAGCCTTGAAGCATTCTCAGCCATTCATTTTGGTGCCGGCAAATTTGCTTCGGGTACTCACAAGTACAAGGCTTGGGTTCCCAGGCGTAAGGCCCCCCGGACCAATCCCCCCCCCCGGAGTCGACAGGGTACGGTACCTCCGTCAATGGAACGTACCCTGTCCACGGGGAAGTGGGGGTCCGGGGGGGCCCTTCTCCCCCGAGAACCCCAGCCCAGCATTTGCACGTACCCCACGACGAATTAGCACCAAAATGAATGGCTGAGAATGCTCCAAGGCTCTAAGAGTTGTGCCAGCAGGGTTTATGCCGGTTACCTTCTGCAATTAAACGTGTACTCCCAAAAAGGCAAGGAATTTTGGCATTCAGGACACTCCCCTAACGCAAATATTTGCGTGGATTCCAAAAAAATCATATCAGCATCAACATCGAGTCTGGGGCTAGCCACCCTGTCAATATGAGCTTCCAACTCCTCGTCCCCACAAACCATGATTTATTCCGACAGGGGTGCGGAAATGTGCGTGTGTGTGTGTGTTGGGGGGGGGGGGGGGGGGTTCCATTTCCCCCCCCCCGCCCGCGAACCCCCACCCCCTACTCCCAGCACCTTTCAGGGATAATAATAGTATGTGTATGCATGCGTATGTCTGTATGCGTGTCTTAAGTTGACACGAACGTATGTATGGAATGGAATGGAATGGAATGGAATGGAATGGAATGGTATCGAATGGAATGGAATGAAATGGAATGTATGCATAATGTATGCAAGCATCGAGTATGTATGTATGTATGTATGTATGTATGTATGTGTGTGTATGTATGTAGGTATGTAGGTATGTAGGTTGTAGGTTTGTAGGTATGTAGATAGGTACGTTGCGTACGTTACGTACGTCCGTCCGTACGTACGTATGTTTGCTTATTTGTTTGTTTGTTTGTATGTATGTGTATATGTATGTATGTATGTATATATGTATGTATGTATGTATGTATGTATGTATGTATACATGTATGTTTATGTATTTATGTACGTGTGTGTGTGTGTATGTATGTATGTATGTATATGTATGTATGTATGTATGTATGTTTGTATGCATGCATGCATGGAATGGACGTGTATATACTGCATTTTTGTATATGTGTATGCCCGTTCGAAGAAATGTTGACCAAGAAATCTTTGATGTCAAATATATGTATGCATGTCTTTTAATAAATCTCTGCATTTATGCATTTCGTAAGCAAACCTCCCCCCCCCCCCCCCCCCGAGAAAAATGTCGATGTGCATGTTGCTGTTTTACAACACTGGATCGTGGCATTGTGAAACAGGTGCTTTGACAACTCAGAAGATGAGAAGCCGCTCCAGTGTGGCAAGTGCCATGCAGAGTGGTTTTACTTCTGCGAGCATGCAGGAGACAAAGTCCAGAGGTGGGAATAAGGCGACCTCAAGGTTTATCTGTGAGTCTAGCCTGGCCCTTGCAACTAGCAGAGAGCAAGAAAGCGTCCTTTCTCCTTGCTGTCCGAGTTTTCTCCGACCCGACCTGTTCAACCAGTTTAAGTTCTGACCCATGGCTCTCTCATTAGTGCACCCGCCATTTAAGCTTGAGCTTGTGACACCTGGCTTGGAAGCAGCTCAAACCTCAGGCGAACCACATTCAACACAGCATGTAACTAAGTTGGACAAAACTGCAGCAGTGCTACGAACACCAACAGCTACACTCACAATTATCCAGTGTGCTGCTGCCAAGCTGCAAAAGTTCACTCTCTGCAGCCCCCCCCCCCCCCCCCCCCCCCCCCCCCCCCCCCTCGCCTTTAAATTCCTTGCAAAAATAATAAAATTCCATTTACAATACTAGGCGAGATCGCATTTGTTGCAATGTATTATAAGTCTGTACTAACTTTCCACGGAGGAGGAAATTATCTACCTGCCGGCATTCAATTGAATACACGCACTGCTGTCAATCGACCCTAAAATATTTCCTAGGTAAGGAAGGTTATCAAAAATAGTTCGATCCGTCAATTTCAATTTATTCAGTTTCCATCTTTAACCCTTACTCAGGCTTCCACATTTGTGGACTGATCAAGATCCACAAATGTGGATCGGCGGCTAATATTAATATTAATACTGACTCCTGGTAAGGATCTAGTCAAAAGTCACGGTCTCTGTCTCGTGCGGACTGAACCCCGAGCCAGTCAAGGCCAGCCGCTTCATAACCTTTAAGCCAGTTAATCAGTGCTCAGCTTTCGGTTCCTACAGAGGTTAGTAGGGTCGATGATTAGATATAAACAGGTCACTGACTGACCTTATCCTATCTTTCACTTGCGGTTTGCCGGGAGACTTCGTTAAAAGCCCGGTTGCTCACAGCCACTTTAATCCGAAGACATCATTGAAACGCAGAACTGAACTGCAAGAGAGCTAACTGTGAATAGTCTAAGTGCGTGACTAGCAGTAACTGACGCTCAATAATATGGTCCGGTGCATAATGGTAAAAGCGTAACGTGCACACTGAATTGACTTGGATTTCCCATTACCGTTACTACTAATTATGATTTGGTAAAATGTTACCGCACATATAAATCAATAGGATGATAATTACTGCTTCAACAGTACTCGAAGTTACCTGTCCAACGCTCCCCCTTAATTCAAAGTCAATTGTCCTGTGATGTGACTTCACAATATCATGTTACACCTGGTGAGCTTAATACTACTATGTACTATAGTAACGCGACGCAAAACGTAGAAAGTCGTAGTTGAATCGTAGTGATCCATATGAATCACCAATTCCTTGCTGAAAAGCATCTCGATCAAGTAGATCAATTAAACTGATGTAAAAGGCTCGTACGATAACGACGTGACACGAACTTACAAATTAGAGTAACAATCACGTTCATCAAAATAATAGCAATCCTGTAAGACTGCTTCTTCGCGTGTGAATTACGATTACAACTAATCAAGTTACTATAACCAGCCCACGATAAACGTTAATAACTGTAGTATGCCCGTTCGCGATTCGACAACTGAGCTGACTGCCTCGTCCTCCTCCTCCATTCCGCTCTTGCCGCGTTGACCGATAGTGACTTGAGGTCACGCGCTTCAACTGCGCTCGAATTCAAATCGACTGAATCAATCGTCTCCTCCCGAATGGACACCTATATAGAGACATCGCCTGCAAAGAAAAGACTCACACTCACACAAAAGAACATCATGAGTGAACTCAGCGGAAATTTGCGGATTTTCCGTTAAGAAGGTTTATGTTTTAAGAGTGATCATGAATTTACTAACCAAGTACTCAAATTGGTCCTTAGGTACATGTTTAGTTAATACATCTGCTATCTGTTTCTTAGTTCCTACTTTTACAAACCTTCCTTCTTTATCACGTTGTGCGTGATGCAGGAAATGTAGTTCAAGTGGTAGATGTTTAGTGCGTGACCCTGACATTCCTCTCTCTGCCACTAAAATAGTTTGTGCGTTGTCCTCAAATAATTATAGTGGGCTTTTCTGTGCTACTCCTAATTCCTCCGCTATATGTCTAACTGCTAACCCTTCACGAATACATTCTACTGCTGCGAAGACTTCCGCATCATTCGAGCTTAATGCAATCCGTGATTGTCGTTTCGATAACCATGCAATTGGGTCACCTCCCCATAGAACTATATACCCTGTACGAGACTTTCCTGTCTTTTTGCACACTTTATGAGCCGCATCAGGCCATAGAGTAATTCCGGGATATGTCCTTGCTTCTTGCGATGATTTCGGCCCGTGAAATGCAATACCGCGAAATGAATTCACTAAGTACCGAAAAATTCGTCCCAACATTGCATAAGTCACTCCGACGTCAACAGTCTGCATAACGCTAGCTGCATTCAAAGCTTGGTCTGCATCTGGTCTAGTCATCTTAGTCAAAAATAGTAACTTTCCAACTAAGCTAGGAATGGAATGCTTCCTAAGTGCACTAGATTCCGACATAGGTTCTGGCTCCTGTTCTGCGCTAGGCGTGCTTAGCGGGCGTGCGTCTGCATATCCTACGTCTTTCAAGATCTGTTTCTGATACCTCGTCTGATGTAGTAAAATGCGACCTCCCTCCTGTTCTATTTCTATACCCTTAAATTCTTTGGCTACACCTAATCGTTTTAGGGGATAGAACTTTTCTAGTTGGCTTGCAAACTTATCATACGTACGTTCGTTAGGCACCGAAAAGATTAGATCATCTACATGAAATATGCCAATGATTGCGTCTCTTATGGGTTTGTCTTTTTCAACGAACATACATAGATCTGCGTCTAGCAATCGAAATCTAACTCTTCTAACTTTGGGGCCAAGATTCATACCAACGTCTGCCTGCCTGTGGGGCACCATACAGAGCTCCATCTATCCTTAATATCATGCCATCATGACCTTCCCTGTCTAAACCATCTGGGGCGTACGCGTAAACAGGATCATTCATTTTAGCATTCAAGTAAGCATTTTTGAAATCTATGCCATACAACTTGTGACCATGCCAGGCAGCTATCTTAGCTAAGAAAGGTAGTGATCGATGAGCTGCACAAGGTACAAATAGCTGATCTGGATTATAGCTAACTCCTGGTTCTAGCATATCTCCTCTCAAAGCTAATCGTGACTTGACAAACTTGCGTCCTTTATCATCAAGCTTAACTTTATGTACCCATGTCAATCTTACTATCTTCGACACTCCCTTCTCTTTTGCTTCCTTGGGGCTCACCCAGGTATAGGTGTTAAAAGACTTAAGAGCCGCTATCTCGTTATCCATGCCTTCTTTCAACTCCTTTGCTGTTAGCCCTTCATCGACTATCTCTTTTACACACGTAGTGTGAGGTAAAGTAAAACTTCGCTACTATCCTCTCCTAGTATGCTTTCCTCAGACGACTTGGCGTTTTCTAGTTCACCGGGTGGATGGATTGGGTCTACTTTATACTTTTTGATTTCACTGTCTAACATCTTTTCAACTAGACCATCATCAAAAGATACAAAGTGACTTGGCTTGGGCTGTTTGCGAACTTTAAGTCTATCACCTTTCTCGCATGGTTTCAAATCTTTACCGGTTCGTTTAGCTTCTTGCCAACTCTCCATACTCTTCCTTCGCCCATAGTTCACCAAAAGCTACCGCTGGTACAACTACCTTGACACTTTCTAATGAGGTGTTTTCCTTGACCACCTTCTTAGTTGTGACTGGTTGTGGGTCCGGCTTTGCTGTCGTCCGTTCCTTTCTTTCTCGTTTCCCTCTCACTATGTTTGCTGTCGTGATTTTGTCACTTTGCTCCCATGTGAGGCCCTTGTTTGGCGCTTCTCCTTCCCTATATCTCCGGCTTGGGTGACTAGCTGAAGGGTCCTGCGCACTAAGCGATTCGATGGGTGTTAACCCGTCGTCCTGATCAACAACTTGGCTTTCGTTAGAGTCAATGGGAATACCGGAATCTGGACCAGTGTCGTCCTCAACTCCTTGTTTTTCCTCATGCTCTTCTGACTCCCCCTGAACTTTCTGTTCCGGTTCTGTCTCCGCTTGCTCAAGCTGTTCTGCATTGCTACTCTCCCCCTCAGATTGTACTCCTCTGGGTGGGTGTGCATCTTTTCCAACTATATGGGGGTTGAAACGCACGTTGCGTACGTTCGATATGACCTTGCGGCCATCCCAAACCCTGTAAAGCTCTTTGAAAACGTCGTATCCCAAGAGCATTACACGTTTTCCCCTAGTTTCCTTTGCCAACTTGCTTTCCGACATACATTACTCCCATACATCCTATTGGTTTCAGTTGCCGAATGGCCGGTTGTAACCCAAACACTGCTCAAAGGGTGAAATCCCTTGACGTGGTCCGGTTGTAGCTGGCAATATGTTGTGTAGTGTGGTAGCGGTGTGTTCCATCTCTGCCCAAAACTTAAGTGGAAGATTAGCTTCATATCGCATAGCCCTAGCTGGCCCTGCTGTTATGTCATTAACTTTTTCAGCTATCGGATTTCAGTCTTTGTCTCCTGGTGCTGAAACTTTCCAAATAAATTGCAATGGTTTCCACGATTCGATTACTTTCACGGGGGCAGCGAATTCGTTGTCACACGTGACAAGTTTGACCTTCCTACTGGTCTGTCGTTCAAACCACGCTACTGCCTGCTTAAGACACTCTACAAACTCGTTCTTGTGTCTGAAGTAAAAGTCTAAGATATAACCTGAATAATCGTCTGTTACACAAAACTTGCAGTACTTGCCATTGATCGACATTACTGCCCATGGTCCGGCTGTATCTACGTGCAAAATCTCACTCGCATAACTAGCTCTCCTAATCCTATTCTTCTTAAATCTGGGCAATTCTTTAGCTTTACCCATCATACAAGCTTCACAATATCTAACTAAATCTTCATCGCCGACTACTTTGCGGCCCAATGCCTTGCCTCATGCATAGGTCTTCTTTATAGCCTTATGCCCGCTGCACTGATGCATGACGTAGATGTCTACGGGCTTCTTATTTGCACTCTTCTCTGGATACATAGCATATAACACACATCCCTTACTCTCACTATTCTCGCAAACTTTAGCTACTTCTTTCTTATTTTCCCTCTCTCTTTGGGGGTTCCCTCCCCGCTTACCCCGCCTTTGATTTCTTTACCTTGATCTTGGGTTCAAATCGTTTGTTGATGTCAAGGGGTTCATCATATTCCGTGTCCCACCGGTATAGCATTCCCGGCGTCATTCTCCCCCTGACTATCACGTCACTCTCTTTCACTCCTATGGGTGCTTTAGAATAAGCAACTGTCGGTTCTGGTGAATAACAGATCTGTGGTAAAAGTGATCCATGCTGCCAGTTGAAACTATGTTCACAGGCACCCTTGGGTCGTACAACATCTCTTTCTTTACCATCACGGGCTTTCCTGTCCCATCTACACCGGTCAATCTCGCTTCTCCCTTCTGGTTCACTACACTTTCTCCGTTTCCAGTGATTAGACTGACTGGGGCAACATCAGAGAGGTTGCTCAATATAGCTGTCGTGCAAGCTATGTCTCGTGACGATCCACTATCTTGCACTATTATTCTCTCTTTCTTGCTTTTTCCCTTTCCTTCTGCTACCATCAGGTTATGCTCGATATCTTCCATGTTCTCCTTTTCTTTCTCTTTCTCTTTCTCTTTCTTGCTCGCCTCTCTTTCCTTTCTTTCCTTTTCTTAGTTCTCAGCTCTTTCTTCGTTGTGTCGTTCCTCGTGCACCCAATCGTATTCTTCCCTCGCCTCTTTGTAATCTCTGTACAAAATTGGGAGTGATCTCTCTATTCTCATCTGTTCAGAATCCATAGAATCCTCTGTGTTTCCGTGGTCTTCATCGTCTTCTTCTGACGCTCCGTTTATCTCCCTTCTTTTCGCATCGAATGCTGCCTTCTTTCTAGCTGCTGTCTTTGGTGTAAAGAATAGGTATGCGTCTTCTGAGTGTAACTTGCGTAAATACGCATTCAAAGATCCCTCTGCCACTACTTTGTTGTGAATCTGGGCTAAGTGAGGCATTGACTCCACTAACTGCTCCGCAAAGCATTTTTGTGGTTGCATGCTAGGTCAAGAATACCATAGTCCATCACGGATAGCATTTCTGTATAGAATCACTGTACTTGCCGTTCGGTTCGTAACATAACCCATCTTTCACAGTTAGGTCTTTCAATCCATTGGACAGCACAAACATCAAACGCTTTAATTCTGTCTTTTGGGGTCTCGGGTGTCCTTCACTGTGTCTCATCTGACAATCCCAAATCGCTCTCTCTTTCTTGACTGACTCCTCTGATGCGGCTTTCAAACGTGCTTCTCTCACTGACTCTCTTGCTATGGGCGTAGTGCCCGCAGCATGCGACAAAAACACGTCATTTATCGCCCAACATACGTCTGTCAGTAGGTTGTCTGTCTCAGCTACCCTCACTCCATTCTCTCTTTTCACCTTCACAACATCACCTGTCTCCTCATCCATGATGCACGTATGCAATGACTCAAAGTGATTAGCTTTGAGGATATAAAGAAGCTAGCTTTGCCACTGTGTCCCCTCTTTTTACTGCTCCCCTCCGTAGTTGTGCTTTGTTGACCCGTGGAGTTGTGCAAGTTGTGCTTTGGAGTGGGTGTTGTTTGTGTCTCCTGTCTATGCAACCTCTTGCTCATACTGCCTGCCACCTATGCTCCCACTTTCTCCATATTTCACACCACACCGCTTCCCCTTTAAGTTCTTCCCTACATATTGGACTGTGTTTCGTTTGGGATTGGGTGTCTGTTTGGTGGGGGTGATTGTTTGTGGTGTCTTGTGTTTGTTTGTCTCTTTCGTTTGAAGGAGAGATTGTGGTGTCGGTTTCGGTTTCGTCGGTTTCTCCTTTTTAGAGGGTTGCGAGGAATGTTCTCGCACGAGACTCTCGTGCTGTGGAGGGGGTCGGTTGGGAGGGGTTGTTGACGGGGTTGAGGCGTTGTTCACTAGTGAGAGTGAATGGTGAGGGGTTGGATGGGGGAATGCCTCCGAGCGAGTAGCGAGTCTGTGAGCTGCTTGACATTCTAACCCCCTCACGGACTCTTTCGGGTTGTTCAGTGTCGTTCTCTTTTTGCTCCCCTGTTTCACTATCCTCCCCTTCCGTTTCCTCTCCTCTTTGGGCTGTGTTGCCCTCTTCTTGTTCTTCCTCTGCCTCCATGACAATCAGTTCATAATCCTCCTCCTCTGAACTGTCGTCTTGTTCTGTGTTGTTGTTTTCCCCCTCTCCTCCTTCGTTTTCCTCACCCTTTTCACCTTTATCCTTTTTTTTTTCGAAACTTACTACCTTTGCTTTGGGTTTCTCTCTTGGGAGGGGCAGTGTTGTGGGGTTTATGGGTGCGACGAGAGCTGTTAGACTTAGCAAGCTTAGGGCAAAAGCGTTTAGTGTGTCCAGTCTCGCTGCAGTTATAACAAACTGCAGTGAGCCACCATTCCTTCCGTTCTGTTACTACCCCATCATGCTTGCCCCCGTACTCACCGTTGTGTTTGTATTTGCTCTTCCCACTCTTCCTTCCCTCCTCTTCTTCCTCTCCTGCTAGCAATAAAGCTGCTCCTTCTCCATCTGCTTTACTACTACTCTTCCCTTTCTCATACTTCTTCTGTCTGTTGGTTGCCTCCCAAAGCACGTAAACCTCTCTAGCTGCCTCGACTATGTCGTGGTGCTTGGGTCGTATGGCTGGTGCCATGCGATAGTGATTAGCAAAGTATTTAGCACCATAGGCTGGGTGCGTACTCAGCTTCTCTAGCAACCGGTTTGTTGATTCGTCTTCTTCGAACCTCTCCTCTTAGCTTTTCAAGCCATTCTTTCTTCAGTAGATATCTAGTGAGCCAGGCGTCTACGTCTTCGTTCTTTCTAGGAGCTCTTAGGCTCTCTCTGAACTTCTTTTCCTCCAAATATCTTGCTGCTCCGCAAATTTGTCAGTATTTTTTCTTGACTATGCCGACTTTATCGAACGGATCTTGAGCATTACGGCTTCTGAGGTATGCGACAACCTTATAGTTAGAGAATGCAGTGGTGATGAGTAGCTGAAATAATTTACATCGCTGTAAATATTTTTGCTCCCTCTTGTATGCTCTCGACGTCCGACACTGTATATGCTTTTCACTGCTCTCGTTTGTGCTCGTCTCGCTCTTCTCTTCGCTTTTTCCTCCCAAGCTACCTGCTCATTACTCCATTTCGCATAGTCTTTCGGCTTCTCTAGTGTTTTCTTCTTTGGGTCTGATCTTGTGCGTGATGATGTTGATGAAAATGAAGCGTCTTTCTCTTTGTCTTCTTCCTCACTTTGTTCACTCACGTCTGGCGAATCTTCTTCTGTCGGTTCTCTTGATTCATCTGCTTCCTCTGCTGCTCTCATACGACTTACTTGCAAGAATCCCATCAGTATTTTCTTTTAGCAGCTACCTCATCGAGAAATGCGTCTTTAACCATGTCCCCGAGAATTATAATAATACCGTAAGCATATTTTTCTAGCTGATGGTAAAATCCTTGAAGATGTTCGGTTACACCGTCATAGATGGGTGTGTGAGGTAAAAAATGTTTCCAGTTTGCGTATTGCTGGGACAAACCATTTTCCCAAGGGCTCATGACCAATGATTAGATATAAACCGGTCACTCACGGACCTTACCCTACCTTTCACTTGCGGTTTGCTGGGAGACTTCGTTAAAAGCCAGGTTGCTCACAGCCACTTTAATCCAAAGACATAAACGCAGAACTGAAGTCAGCGGCAAGAGAGCTAACTAGTCTAAATGCGTGACTAGAAGTAACTGACGCTCAATATGGTCCGGTGCACAATGGTAAAAGCGTAACGTGCCAGTGCACAATTGACTTGGATTTCACATTACCGTTACTACTAATTATGACTTAGCAAAATGTTACCGCACATATGAATCAATCATAATTACGGCTTAAACAGTACTCGAAGTTACCTGTCCAACGAGGGTTCTTGGCGGTGAAGCCAAGTATCCGGTCACAGTCACG
>WBZZ01005208.1:22500-27500 GCA_019918135.1 Paulinella micropora
ACATGACATAACATAACATAGCAAAATAGCATAACATGATATGACATAACATGACATAACAACTAAGCATAACATAACCTAGCATAACATAACATAACATAACATAACATTACATAACATAACATTACACCACTAACAAAACATAACATAATATAACATGACATAACATATCGTAACATAACACAACATGACATAAAATGACATAGATGATACATACATAATTTACCTGTGGCCGTATCATAGTGGAGGCGTCCAGCGCCGGACACGCCCTGTATGCATGCATACATACATTTACATATATACACATATATGTATTATATGTGTTTCTATTTGTACATATGTATTTGTTTAGTGAGTGGTACCTCCAAGCGCCTGGCCGATCAGCCTCTACCTATATACGTAGGCATGTAAGTATGTATGTATCTTCGTATGTATGTATGTATGCATGTAGGTATCTGCGTATGTATGTATCTATGTATGTATGTATGTACCATATTCTCTTGTACATACTGCTTCACGCTCATTTTGCCTTGCCATTCCCCTGTGTGCGTACGTACGTACGTACGTATGTATGTATGTATATGTGTATGTATGTACATATGTATGTATATAGGGTTGTATATATGTATGTGTTTACGTATGTATATATGTATGTATATGTATGTATATATGTATCTATGTATGTATGTACGTATGTATGTATGCATGTATATATATGTATGTATGTATGCATGTATGTATGTATATGTATGTATGCTTGTATGTATATCAATGCATCCGCAAGTGAATCGAGTATGGTAACTCTGACTGTCTATATGCATGCATGGCAAGAACCGCCATAGCTGGAGCTGTACGGAATAGCACCCACCGACACGTTGATCTTACCTAAAAGACAAAATTACAGAAAATAACATCACCACATCACATCACATCACATCACATAAGAAAACATAACACAATGTAACATATCATAGCATGACATATGAGCTGTATGGAATGGCACCCACTGACACGTTGATCTTACCTAAAGAAAGATAGCATATCATGACATAACATAGCATACCATTTAACATATAACAGAACATCATATAACAACACAACATGGCATATTCTTTCATAGAGTGTCGTTTGTAAATAACTCGGGGGTCGAACACTACATAAAACATAACATAATATAACGTAATATAACATACATAACATAACATAACATAACATAACATAACGTAACATAACGTAACATGACATGACATAACATAACATAACATAACGTAAGATAAGATAAGATACGATAAGATAAGATAAGATTAAGATAAGATTAAGATCAGGTAAAGGTAAGGTAAGGTAAGGTAAGGTGAGGTGAGGTGAGATGAGGTGAGATGAGATACGATAAGATAAGATAAGATAAGATAAGATAAGATAAATATAAGATGAAGATGAAGAGAAGATGAAGGTGAAGGTGAAGGTGAAGACGAAGGTGAACACGAAGATGAAGGTGAAGATGAAGATAAAGGTGAAGGTGATAATAAGGTAAAGGTAAAGGTAAGGTAAGGGTAAAAGTAAAGATAAAGGTACAGGTTAAGGTAAGGTAAGGTAAGGTAAGGTGAGGTGAGGTGAGATGAGGTGAGATGAGATACGATAAGATAAGATAAGATAAGATAAGATAAGATAAGATAAGGTAATGTAACATGACATAACATAACATAACAACACAACATGACCATTTCTTGCCTAGCATGTCGCTGATAAAGTACTCCGGGGTGAAACATAAAACAACATAAACATATGAATAATGTAACATAACATAACAGAACATAACATAACATGACATGACATAACATAACATAACATAAAATGACATAACATTACATAACATAACATAACATAGCATAACAGTTTTGGATATTCTTGCCTGGAGTGTCGCCCATGAAGAACATGGTGGAACATAACATAACATAAACATAACATAGCATAACAACATGACATAACAACACAACATGACGTTCCTTGCCTAGCGTGTTGCTTATGAAGTACTCCGGGGTCGGACATGAACATCAATAACATAAACATAACAGAACACAGACATAACATAGCATAGCATAACATAACAAAACATAACATAACAAAATATAACATAACTATATAACATAACACAACATAATATAACATAATATAACATAACATGACATAACATGCATAACATAACATAACATAGGGTAACATAACATAACATAACATAACATGACATAACATAACATGACGTAACATAACATGACATAACATAACATGACGTAACATAACAACATAATCTTGCCTAGAGTGTCGCTGATGAAGTACTCCGGGGTGGACCACTGCTGGAAAGCATGATAAGCCTTTGCCGCACCCTGAGAATAATAGTAATAATAATAATAATAATAATAATAATAATAATAATAATAATAATAATAACAACAACAACAATAATAATAATAATAATAATAATAATAATAACAATAGTAATAAATAATAATAATAATAATACTATATCTGAGGCGTACTGATGCAGCTAATGGCATATCCTCAACGGACATAAGCCTCCAATACCCTTGTTCGAGGTCCTCCACCCCCCCGTGTCAGTCTCTCGCCTGATGATCGGGACCACCGATGGAGCTCCTGAGGGCAAGACTGCACTAAGCGAGGTTATTCCGCAGTCCCAGCAACCTCTTGCAAGACGTCACCGAATGTGCAAGTGCATACACCAAGCGCGGTTGCTAGAGCTGCCTCGAAACCCCACCCATAACAATCTGGTGTCTGCTGGGTCCTGGGCTATCAACCAGCATATGCGGAGTTTAAGATCTTTTACGCGCGCAACGACCCTCCTCCCCAGCATCTACCACCAAAGGGTTATGAGTTGGCGTCACAGTTTAACGCCTTGAGGCCATTGGGCTGGAACTCTGTTTAGCAAGTGTGACTAGGTTTTTTCATCGGGAAATAATAATAATAATAATAATAAATCCTGTGTTGGAAAGCAGGATAACTTTCGCCCTAATAATGATGATAATAATAGTGTTTCTCTAAGGCGTACTGATGCAGCTGCATGGCACGACCCGTGTCTGGACATAAGCCTCCAATACCCTTGCTCGAGGTCCTCCAACCCCCCTTGGCTGGCCAGTCTCTCGACTGGTAAGCAAGGCCGCCGGTGGAGCTCCTGAGGCGGCCGCACTATGCCGAGATTACTCCGCAGTTCCAGTAACCTCTTGCAAAACGTCGCCGAATGTGCAAGTGCATAGACCAAGCATGGCGGCTGGAACTGCCTCAAAACCCCATCTACAACAATTTGGCAGACAACTGGGCCCCGGGCTACCAACCAGCATAGCGGAGTTAAAGATCTGTTTAGGGCCTCAACGATCCTCCTCCCCAAAATACCACCAAATGGTTATTGATTGACATCACAGTGTAACGCCGTAAGGCCAGTGGGCTGGAACTCTGGTAAGCAAGCAACTATTGAACCATGTGACTAGGTTTTTTCATCGAGGGTTACCCTCAAAAAGATCACAATCAACACTCCAATAGAAGATAGTGTTTCTCTAAGCCATGCTGCTGCTGATAATAATAATAATAATAATAATAATAATAATAATAATAATAACAATAACAATAACAAATAATAACAAGAATAATAAAAGTAATGATGATGCTAATAATAATAATAATAATAATAATAATAATAATAATAATAATAATAATAATACTATATCTGAGGCGTACTGATGCAGCTAATGGCATATCCTCAACGGACATAAGCCTCCAATACCCTTGTTCGAGGTCCTCCACCCCCCCGTGTCAGTCTCTCGCCTGATGATCGGGACCACCGATGGAGCTCCTGAGGGCAAGACTGCACTAAGCCGAGGTTATTCCGCAGTCCCAGCAACCTCTTGCAAGACGTCACCGAATGTGCAAGTGCATACACCAAGCGCGGTTGCTAGAGCTGCCTCGAAACCCCACCCATAACAATCTGGTGTCTGCTGGGTCCTGGGCTATCAACCAGCATATGCGGAGTTTAAGATCTTTTACGCGCGCAACGACCCTCCTCCCCAGCATCTACCACCAAAGGGTTATGAGTTGGCGTCACAGTTTAACGCCTTGAGGCCATTGGGCTGGAACTCTGTTTAGCAAGTGTGACTAGGTTTTTTCATCCGGGATTTCCCTCAAATATGTCACAGTCAACACTCCAAGGCAGATTTACTACTACTACTACTACTACTACTACTAATAATAATAATAATAATAATAATAATAATAATAATAACAGTAATGATGATGATGATGATGAAAATAATAATAATGATAATGATGATGATAATAATAATAATATTAATAATAATAATAATAATAATAATAATAATAATAATATGTGCATTGATCTGTCATGGCTGAGTCCAAGGACCATGCGCCTCCATCCCTCGACCCAACAGTCACAGTGAATGTTGGGGAGGGAAGAGTGACTCTAACCATCCCTGAATAGCTACCCGCCCGGCGTGTCGGATACCTTGCAGGGAATCAACTGCAAATGATTGATGTTCCCTATGAGAGAGTTCCACAAGACTGGGTATAAGTCGAATGGAGGTACTCAAGGTGGGTAGCAGACATTTCATGCGGTCTGCCAGCGCATGAGGACGTTTTGTGGTAAGTGTCTGGGACGCCTCGACACCCGTCACCACCCCTAGATCGCGGAATGTATATAACCCTTTGATCCCACGTGGTGTGTGTCTTACAAAAACAGCACAACGACATAGCCTCGGAACCAGTGGGAAGAGGCCCAACCACCTCTTCCCGTGGGGTGCCATACTATGCACCCCTCCAAATAATAATAATAATAATAATAATAATAATAATAATAATAATAATAATAATAATAATAATAATAGTAATAATAGTGCTTCTCTGTCAATGGCTGATGCATTTCTGCACATGCGCCTCCATCGTCTCACCCGTGAGGGGAGTACGAAGAATTGACGATAGGC
>WBZZ01005208.1:55000-62500 GCA_019918135.1 Paulinella micropora
CCGAAGAGAGCTCACCGAGAGGTGTCGGGTACACCAAACATCAGCCTCAAGCTCCCTATGGTGTGCGCGAACGGCGCCTGGTGGCGCCAAAACCTGATTTTTACGCCACCCGGCACTTCGAAGAGAGATACCGCCACTGTGCTCTATAATATATTGCCTATTACTAAAGGACAACATAAGGGCACGTCTCCATATCAGTTACTGCTCAAACGTGCGCGCCATTTGCACCAATTACGACCAATGGGGCGCATGGGGGTGATGCACGTGGGAAAAGTAAATGGTAAAGGATCCATTCCCGGTAAGTTGATCATCAAGAAGTGACAGATACACCAAATATCAGCCGCTAAATCCCTCTGACGTGCCCAAACGGCGCCTGGTGGCACAAAAACCTCAATTTTCTGGTTTGTGTGCCACCCGCGACCAAAGCGGGTATGTACAATTGCAGGGCTTGGGTTCCCGGGGGGAGGGCCCCCCGGCTACGGCGCCTGGTGGCACAAAAACCTCAATTTTCTGGTTTGTGTGCCACCCGCGACCAAAGCGGGTATGTACAATTGCAGGGCTTGGGTTCCCGGGGGGAGGGCCCCCCGGCTCCCCCTTCCCCGTCGACAGGGTGCGTTCAATTGCAGTAGGTACCGGCAAGTACTCCCCCAAAAACAAGGAATTTTGGCATTCAGGACACTCCCTTAACGCAACCACTTGCGTGAATTCCTAAAAATTATATCGGCATCAACATCGAGTCTGGGGAGCCACCCTGCAAATATGAGCTCATAACTCCTAATAGGCTAAACAAACAAACAAACAACAACAACAACAACAACAACAACAACAACAACAACAAAAAAAAAAGGAATTTTGGCATTCAGGACACTCCCCTAACGCTATTTTCATTTTCCCCCTCCCCCCAAACCCCCCACCCCCGACTCCCAACACCTTTCAGGGATAATAATAATACTAATATATTTCCTCTAAGGCATACTGATGCAGCTGATGGCACGATCCGTTTCCGGACATGAGCCTGCATGCCCTTGTTCGAGGTGCTCCATCCCCACCTAGTCAGTCTCTCGATTGATTATAGGGGCCACCGATGGAGCTCCTGAGGGCAAGACTACACTAAGCCGAGGTTATTCCGCAGTCCCAACAACCTCTTGCAAAACGTTGCCGCATGTGCAAGTGCGTACACCAAGCATGGTTGCTAGAACTACCTCAAAACCCCACCCATAACAATTTGGTATCCGCTGGGTCCACGGGCTATCAACCGGCATAGCGGAGTTTAAGATCTTCGACAGGCGCCCAACGACCCTCCTCCCCAGCATCATCCACCAAATGGTTTTGAGTTGGCATCACAGTTTAACGCCGTAAGGCCATCGGGCTGAATAATAATAATAATAATAATAATAATAATAATAATAATAATAATAATAATAATAATAATAATAATAATAATAATAATAATAGTGCTTCTCTGTCAATGGCTGATGCATTTCTGCACATGCGCCTCCATCGTCTCACCCGTGAGGGGAGTACGAAGAATTGACGATAAGCTCTAATGACACCCCCGCAAGGGCAGTTCCAACACTTCCAGAAATAATAATAATAATAATAATAATAATAATAGTGCTTCTCTGTCAATGGTTGATGCAAATCTGCACATGCGCCTCCATCATCTCACCCGTGAGGGGAGTACGAAGAATTGACGATAGGCTCTAATGACACCCCCGCAAGGGCAGTTCCAACACTTCCAGACGGACCGGTATGTTCAATGAAAATACTGGTGGCACCGACGGGAATCGAACTGGCGACAGGGCCCAGATGGTAGAACGTGACCACTGGGCTATCACGGTGTCCATAATAATAATAATAATAATAATAATAATAATAATAATAATAATAATAATAATAATAATAACAATAATAGTGCTTCTCTGTCAATGGCTGATGCAAATCTGCACATGCGCCTCCATCGTCTCACCCGTGAGGGGAGTACGAAGAATTGACGATAGGCTCTAATGACACCCCCACAAGGGCAGTTCCAACACTTCCAGACGGACCGGTATGTTCAATGAAAATACTGGTGGCACCGACGGGAATCGAACTGGCGACAGGGCCCAGATGGTAGAACTTGACCACTGGGCTATCACGGTGTCCATAATAATAATAATAATAATAATAATAGTGCTTCTCTGTCAATGGCTGATGCATTTCTGCACATGCGCCTCCATCGTCTCACCCGTGAGGGGAGTACGAAGAATTGACGATAAGCTCTAATGACACCCCCGCAAGGGCAGTTCCAACACTTCCAGACGGGCCGGTATGTTCAATGAAAATACTGGTCCAGACGGATCGGTATGTTCAATGAAAATACTGGTGGCACCGACGGGAATCGAACTGGCGACAGGGCCCAGATAATAATAATAATAATAATAATAATAATAATAATAATAATAATAACAACAACAATGATAACGGCTAAGGCCTCATCAAGTTGCCATATCATTGGACTGTCCGCCTAGATAGATAGATAGATAGATAGATGGATAGAGAGAGAGAGAGAGATAGATACTGAGATAGATAGATAGATAGATAGATAGATAGATAGATAGATAGATAGATATAGATAGATAGATAGATAGATAGATAGATAGATAGATAGATAGATAGATAGATAGGTAGATAGATAGATAGATAGACAGATGGAGAGAGAGAGAGAGATACTGAGATAGATAGATAGATAGATAGATAGATAGATAGATAGATAGATAGATATGGATAGATAGATAGATAGATAGATAGATAGATAGATAGATAGATAGATAGATAGATAGATAGATGGATGGATGGATAGATAGATAGATAGATAGATAGATAGATAGATAGATAGATAGATAGATAGATAGATAGATAGATACCGGTGCGGGGAGTTCGCCTTGTGCGGTCAATGCCGCTACATACACATACATACATACATACGTACATACGAATGTACGTACGTACGTACGTTACGGACGTACGTTACGTACGTAGTACGTACGTACGTACGTGTACGTACGTACGTGTTCGTACGTACATACATGCATGCATGCATGCATGCATACATACATACATACATACATACATACATACATACATACATACATTACATACATACATACATACATACATACATACAATAACATACATACACACATACCTAGTACATCGTCCAGTACAGTAGCTGCTCCGAAGGCCATCTAAATACATACATACATACATACATACGTAACGTAACGTACTGACGTAACGTACGTACGTGACGTACGTACGTACGTAACGTACGTTCGTACATACGTACATACATACATACATACATACATACATACATACATACACATGCATACATACATGCATACATACATACATGCATGCATACATACATACATACATACATACATGCATACATACATACATACATACATATATACATACCACTTCGCGTAGGATGTCTGGAACAGCCTCATTAAACATCTCCCGACCCTATGTGTAGATCGTATCATATTTCTATCATATCACATTTCTATCACATCATGTTTCGATCATGTCATGTTTCAACCTTATCATATCTCGATCATATCATCTCTGTAACATATATAGGAATATGTATATGTCGCGCAGGATGTTTGGAAAGGGTGATTAAACATCTCCCGACGCTATGTGAATATCTTATCATATTTCGATCATATAATAATAATAATAATAATAATAATAATAATAATAATAATAATAATAATAATAATAATAATAATAATAGTGCTTCTCTGTCAATGGCTGATGCAAATCTGCACATGCGCCTCCATCGTCTCACCCGTGAGGGGAGTACGAAGAATTGACGATAGGCTCTAATGACACCCCCGCAAGGGCAGTTCCAACACTTCCAGACGGACCGGTATGTTCAATGAAAATACTGGTGGCACCGACGGGAATCGAACTGACGACAGGGCCCAGATGGTAGAACTTGACCACTGGGCTATCACGGTGTCCATTAATAACAACAACAATAATAATAATAATAATAATAATAATAATAATAATAATAATAATAATAATAATAATAATAATAATACTATATCTGAGGCGTACTGATGCAGCTAATGGCATATCCTCAACGGACATAAGCCTCCAATACCCTTGTTCGAGGTCCTCCACCCCCCCGTGTCAGTCTCTCGCCTGATGATCGGGGCCACCGATGGAGCTCCTGAGGGCAAGACTGCACTAAGCCGAGGTTATTCCGCAGTCCCAGCAACCTCGTGCAAGACGTCACCGAATGTGCAAGTGCATACACCAAGCGCGGTTGCTAGAGCTGCCTCGAAACCCCACCCATAACAATCTGGTGTCTGCTGGGTCCTGGGCTATCAACCAGCATATGCGGAGTTTAAGATCTTTTACGCGCGCAACGACCCTCCTCCCCAGCATCTACCACCAAAGGGTTATGAGTTGGCGTCACAGTTTAACGCCTTGAGGCCATTGGGCTGGAACTCTGTTTAGCAAGTGTGACTAGGTTTTTTCATCGGGATTTCCCTCAAATATGTCACAGTCAACACTCCAAGGAATAATAATAATAATAATAATAATAATACTATATCTGAGGCGTACTGATGCAGCTAATGGCATATCCTCAACGGACATAAGCCTCCAATACCCTTGTTCGAGGTCCTCCACCCCCCCGTGTCAGTCTCTCGCCTGATGATCGGGGCCACCGATGGAGCTCCTGAGGGCAAGACTGCACTAAGCCGAGGTTATTCCGCAGTCCCAGCAACCTCTTGCAAGACGTCACCGAATGTGCAAGTGCATACACCAAGCGCGGTTGCTAGAGCTGCCTCGAAACCCCACCCATAACAATCTGGTGTCTGCTGGGTCCTGGGCTATCAACCAGCATATGCGGAGTTTAAGATCTTTTACGCGCGCAACGACCCTCCTCCCCAGCATCTACCACCAAAGGGTTATGAGTTGGCGTCACAGTTTAACGCCTTGAGGCCATTGGGCTGGAACTCTGTTTAGCAAGTGTGACTAGGTTTTTTCATCGGGATTTCCCTCAAATATGTCACAGTCAACACTCCAAGGCAGATTTACTATATCTGAGGCGTACTGATGCAGCTAATGGCATATCCTCAACGGACATAAGCCTCCAATACCCTTGTTCGAGGTCCTCCACCCCCCCGTGTCAGTCTCTCGCCTGATGATCGGGGCCACCGATGGAGCTCCTGAGGGCAAGACTGCACTAAGCCGAGGTTATTCCGCAGTCCCAGCAACCTCTTGCAAGACGTCACCGAATGTGCAAGTGCATACACCAAGCGCGGTTGCTAGAGCTGCCTCGAAACCCCACCCATAACAATCTGGTGTCTGCTGGGTCCTGGGCTATCAACCAGCATATGCGGAGTTTAAGATCTTTTACGCGCGCAACGACCCTCCTCCCCAGCATCTACCACCAAAGGGTTGTGAGTTGGCGTCACAGTTTAACGCCTTGAGGCCATTGGGCTGAATAATAATAATAATAATAACAGTAATAATAACAATAAACCTGAGCCGTCAGCAGCGCCAGTCCCAGCTGCTTGCGTGCCTCATCGAAATCTAATTAATAATAATAATAATAATAATAATAATAATAATAATAATAATAATAATAATAATAATAATATAATAATAATAATAATAGTGCTTCTCTGTCAATGGCTGATGCATTTCTGCACATGCGCCTCCATCGTCTCACCCGTGAGGGGAGTACGAAGAATTGACGATAGGCTCTAATGACACCCCCGCAAGGGCAGTTCCAACACTTCCAGACGGACCGGTATGTTCAATGAAAATACTGGTCCAGACGGAAATAATAATAATAATAATAATAATAATAATAATAATAATAATAGTGCTTCTCTGTCAATGGCTGATGCATTTATGCACATGCGCCTCCATCGTCTCACCCGTGAGGGGAGTACGAAGAGTTGACGATAAGCTCTAATGACACCCCCGCAAGGGCAGTTCCAACACTTCCAGACGGGCCGGTATGTTCAATGAAAATACTGGTCCAGAAATAGACCGGTATGTTCAATGAAAATACTGGTGGCACCGACGGGAATCGAACTGGCGACAGGGCCCAGATGGTAGAACTTGACCACTGGGCTATCACGGTGTCCATAATAATAATAATAATAATAATAATAATAATAATAATAATAGTGCTTCTCTGTCAATGGCTGATGCAAATCTGCACATGCGCCTCCATCGTCTCACCCGTGAGGGGAGTACGAAGAATTGACGATAGGCTCTAATGACACCCCCGCACGGGCAGTTCCAACACTTCCAGACGGACCGGTATGTTCAATGAAAATACTGGTGGCACCGACGGGAATCGAACTGGCGACAGGGCCCAGATGGTAGAACTTGACCACTGGGCTATCACGGTGTCCAATAATAATAATAATAATGATAATAATAATAATAATAATAATAATAATAATAATAATAATAATAATAATAATAATAATAAATTGATCTGTCATGGCTGAGCCCGAGGGCCATGCGCCTCCATCCCTCGACCCAACAGGGACTACAGTGAGTATGTTGGGGAGGGAAGAGTGACTCTAACCATCCTGCATAGAAGGCCCCAAAAGTCCCTACTACCCGCACAGTGTCGGGTACCTTGCAGGAAATCAACTACAAATGATTGATCTTCCCCGCGTGAGAGCTCCACGAGACTGGGTAGGTCCCGCATGGAGGTACTCACAGGGGTAGCAGACATTTCATGCGGTCTGCCAGCGCATGAGGAAGTTTTGTGGTAAGTATCTGGGACGCCTCGAAACCCGTCACCACCCCTAGATCGCGGAATGTAAATACCCCTTTGATCCCACGTGGTGTATGTCTTATAAAAAACAACACAACGACATGGCCTCGGAACCAACACAACAACATAGCCTCGGAACCCACATCGACATAGCCTCGGAACCCACACAACAACAGAGCCTCGGAACCAACACAACAACATAGCCTCGGAACCAACACAACAATATAGCCTCGGAGCCAACACAACGACATAGCCTCGAAACCAGTGGGAAGAGGCCCAACCACCTCTTCCCGTGGGGTGCCATACTGTGCACCCCTCCATAATAATAATAATAATAATGATGATAATAATAATAATAATAATAATAATAATAATAATAATAATAATAATAATAATAATAATAATAATAATAATAATAATAATAATAATAGTGCTTCTCTGTCAATGGCTGATGCATTTCTGCACATGCGCCTCCATCGTCTCACCCGTGAGGGGAGTACGAAGAATTGACGATAGGCTCTAATGACACCCCCGCAAGGGCAGTTCCAACACTTCCAGACGGACCGGTATGTTCAATGAAAATACTGGTCCAGACGGACCGGTATGTTCAATGAAAATACTGGTGGCACCGACGGGAATCGAACTGGCGACAGGGCCCAGATGGTAGAACTTGACCACTGGGCTATCAC
>WBZZ01005209.1:0-20000 GCA_019918135.1 Paulinella micropora
TGCAGGCTCTTCATTTTCTTTCCCATTGGTTGGCGCAAGAAGACTCCTGCGCAAGTCAATCGAGGTACTGTATGTTTTTCAAAATTCACAAGCTGCACATATTTTTTATACTTGGATGTTGCAGGATCGAAGCGCTTCATTTTTGCTGCGCGCGAGGTCGACACTGACGGCGATGGCAAGGCTGACGAAATCCAATATCAGCTCATGGGTTTTTTTGTTTTAACCTTAAACACTCTTGCATGCTTGATCCGTCGCCGATGGACTTCGAGAAGCAGGTGAAGCCCGCGTGGCTCCTCTACGTCGGTAACCCCACGAACCCGCCTATGATTTGCAACTGGCGGAAGCGGGAGCTTTTTGCTTCTGTACGAAGCAAACAAGGTCATTTCTTCTTCTTCTTCTTCTTCTTCTTCTTCTTCCTCTTTTTCTTCCATTTTTCTTTTTCTTCTTCAAATACATGTTATTATTCTTCTTCTCCACCAGCTCCATCTTTTTTTTTTTTGTTTTTTTTTTGTTTTTGTTTTTGTTTTTGTTTTTTTTGGCATCTTCCTTTTCTTTATTTTGCATATTTACTGCATGCTCGCCTGAAACGTTAGAAGAAGAATCAAAAAAAGGGCCCGACTGAGCCTCGCTCTTCGGGCAGGCCAAAAAAACTGAGATTCGGTAGCAACATTGTATGTAATGAAAAATGAAGGATGTATGTAATATTGTTTGGTTCTTTGTGCAGAATCCATCGACGTCGACGATGTTCCAGACGTTCCAGACGTCCCTGAAGAAGAAGAGACCCCTGAGCCTCCTATGCCTAAGGGGTCCAGCAAGAAAAAGCCAGGTACTAGCAAATTTCATCTTTTTTTTTGTGCTTTTTTTTTCAGTGTTTCTAATTTCTGACGTGACTAGGCAAGCCGAAGTCCAAAAAGCCCGCGGTCGACGCTGATGAAGTGGACATGTCGTTGGAGGTATAATCTTTCCTACTCCTCCTTCTTCTTTTTCTTTTTTTTTGTGAGGGGGGGGGGCCGGGGGGGGGGGGGGGGGGGGCAAAAGGTCTCTTTGGGCGCCGCAGCATATAGTTTAGAGAGGGGAGTAAAGCTACTAGCTTTAGTATGGCTAGCTAGTGTGTGTGGCATTCTATCAGTGAGCCTTTCCCTGTCTTTTTTTTTTCCGAGTATAATCTCTCTAACGGGAAGCGCTGACATTTTTTTTCAAACTTTATTATTATTATTATTATTATAATTATTATTATTATTATTATTATTATTATTATTATTATTATTTAGGGAGTACATAGGCCATCGGTCCCTTTTCATGGGCTGATTGGTATAAAGCTCCTAGAGTAATGTTCTATGCCGTCACTTCCTTTATTCCACCGATTGGTGTGGAGACTTTCCTTATGGAATGGAGGACTGGATGCATATGGCCTTTTGGCTCAGCAATTGGCAAGAGATACACTATTATTATTATTATTATTATTATTATTATTATTATTATTATTATTATTATTATTATTATTATTATTATTATTATTATTATTATTCTTTGTTGTTGTTGTTGTCGTTGCTGTTGGTTTGTTCTGCCACTGCCTCGTTCGCAAGAAATGAACGACTTCTTTCAAAACAACGGCGACCGGTATTGTATTCAGGGTAGTTCGTCCGCCGGCGTGTCGAAAGAAGTCGTTCAGGATCTTGTGAACAAGGCAATGTCAGAACAAGCCGCATCCATTAAGGAAATGCTAGCAGAAGAAAGAAAGTTGAGAGAGGAGGAAAGGAAGAAAAAAGAAGCGCAAGATCGGAAGGAAAAAGAGGCGCAAGAGAAGCGACAACGGGAAGAGGAGAAAAGAAAGAGGAAGAATTCGAAGAAGGAGAAGGAGGAGGAAGAGGAGGAGGAGGAAAGCTCAGAAGAAGAGAACGAGAGAGTGAAGAAGAAGAAGAAGAATAACAAGAACAAGAAAAACTATGATGATAATGATAACAACAACAACAACAACAGCAACAACAACAGCAACAACAACAACAACAACAACAACAACAACAACAACAAAAATAGTAAGAGCGAGAGAGAAAGCTTGCTGGAGGATCTCATCGCGCGGATGGCAGCTGGCGCTCTGTCTGCTGGTAACTCACCTTCCACCCCCCAACGCGGCACCGGTCTCACCGCTCCCAGCTCACCTAACGCATGGGAGTTTGTTTTAGCATCGCTTGCGCTGACTCGGCGCTAACTTCAAATGCACGCACCAGGTAGTTTGCATAGCTTTCACTTTTCTCCTTCATCTGAAAGATGTTTGAATTTGTTTTGTGTTTTTTTTCTTTGTAGTAGTGTAGTATTAATCGTATTTTTTTGCACTGGCAGGTTTGTTATGGTCGAAAGCGGGATTAAGAACGTTTGTCGCGCGCAAGATTTAAACAAACTTCTAATTTAGTTAGTATGATATTAGGGAGTTAGATTTATTATTTTTTTTAGTAATTAAAGAAATTTTGTTGTAGAATCTATGTATTTTGCGTGGCGACATCGCACTTCTCTTCCTCCCCCGTTCCCCCTCCCCCCCTCCCCCCCCCCCGGGGGGGAATTTATTGTAGGTAAAAGCAATGTTTATTATCATAATAAAGTAAAATGCTTAATGTAAACAAAGATAAACAAACTAAAAGCAAATTCTGCATGTTGGGCATTGTTATCATCGTAGATTCATAGTAGCCGGGACTATGAAAAAGGAGAAAGATTACCGTGTCGGACCGGTTCCTGCCCACCTCTGAAGATGAAGTTAACGTGTATTACAATTAATAAAAACATGTTTTAATATTATTTTTATATGTTCTGCAATCAGTGAATTGATTTCCTTTCATTTCCACACGTTTTCAAAAAAGTCCATATACTTCATGGAAAATTTCGGAAAAAGGGATACCCCCAAGATTGTCGAATGTTTAGTTATATGAGCTCAAAACTAAAAAACTTTTTTTTTTTTTTTTGGTCTTGAATGTAAACAGCAATATTAATATATTATCTTAATGAAGCCGAAACAGAAAGCGGCAACAGACCAGTATTAAAATTACATTAAGTCCAATCCGGACAAACAATAATGGAAAAATGTACTTTTTACTTGCTATCCGGTGTGTGATGCCTACATATTAATACCCACTTGAACAAACTGTGTAATCTCTCTCTCTCTTTCTCTCTCTATTAACTCTCCGTTACTTTGACAGTATTAATAATATAGGTGCAATAGGTAATAGTTCAATTTACTATTGTCAATAAATCTACAATGCAGCCTAACAACTTGAAGTGAAGAACAATTAGCTGTTACACATATATTACTATCTATCAATTTAACACAGTTTATATATATATATATATATGTATAATATATATATTAATGTATATATATATGTATTATATATATATATATACAGAGAGAGAGAGAGAAAAGAGATTACGCACCTTATTCACATGTGTATACTTTTAGCAGTTCGGTGAAGTAGGTCTAGTGTCTCAATATTCTCTTGTAAAAAAAAAAAGACAAAAACACATCGGATAAATGCAAATTTATGAATATTTATTCATATCAAAATGCCATAGCGCGGTGGAGCGCGGCGCGGCGGCGCGCCTCCATGCATGTCAGCGCTTGTTGGGTGGACTGATTACATCCCGACCGGCCTGCAGTCAAATCCTTGACGGTCGCTAGCCGGCTTGCAGAATTTATTCAAGACGCAAGTCACTGGCAACCACTTTATACCTGCATTCGCGGAACAAAATCACATATCAATACTCAATACTTCGTTCACACCATGATCAGTGTTGACTCCACGTCAAAATATTAAGAAAAAATTTACTTAGGTAGCTTGCGGGAAAATATTCAGAAAGCCTGCCAACTTGAAGCCATGATTCCTGTGCGATTGCATCCTAAATCTGGGGCGGCACTGGTAGTAGCGGCGGTACCGGTAGTAGCGGCGGCACCGGTGCAGCCCCTTAACCTGCGCGGGGGACTGCGGGACCTCGCGCAATGAGGCAGCCAGGGCAGCTAGCCGCCTCACGGCTCGACTTTGCTACGCTAGCTACGCAAAGTGATCCTGACTGCGGTGAGACACCAAAGTTGACCTGGTTTTCAAACGAAAAGCTCCAGAAAAAGAAAAGAACAGTGATAAATCAATAACTGCCAGTGCTTGAGAGGAATTGTCAAGCAATAATCTCCTCTGACATTCGAAACGATAGCATCATTGTGCAATTTCAACTCTCATACTTTTCGAAAAGAATTTACACGTTTCATCGAGCCCAAACATGAGAGAGAAGGTCGGAAGAATTCAAGCTCCGAATGTTGCAAGCCCCCACTGAACACGGAAGCGACAACGTCTGCTCGAACGCTGGCAAGAGGCAGTAGCGATTCCATTACAGGACGTTCGGCCGTTGGGAATGCTGCCTACGTGTCTCTCCTCGCCAGGATCGGGCGAGTCACGAAGACTGCCTTCCACTGCTTTGCCTGGACCAGAGGACTTGGAACCTCAGCCACGTAGAATCTGACGTCTGGAAGGTTGTACAGTTCCTCGGGCGAAAGTCTCGGCGGCTTGTAGCCCTCCGGCACTAGGAACACTATGTGGAGTAGCTTCTCTCTTAAGTCCAAGGCTTGACGGAGACTCTTAAGGGTACTGATTTTCGATTTGCTTGGTCTGCGCAACAGTCACACTGTACCCGTGGTTCCGCGCATCGGCCGCGTCGATGACGGGGAAGTTGGAGCCAAAGAAGATGGGCTCGCTGCCGCCATTCGACCAAAGGCATCGCTTTCATTTTGCTGTAAAGCCGAGCCCTCAAGCACTGCCCTGCTGCAAATTGAATCCACTCCAGCTCGCCAGACCCGGGCTTGACTGAGTGTGTGACCACTTTGCCTAGCTGAGAGTGCTTGCTGAGGACGGTCATGCTGATGTTCCAGCCGGCATGCAGCAGCTTGAACACCAATATCTCCAAGATCCTACCCAACTCGCAACTCAGGGTCGGTGCTACTGACGATAGCGTTGTAGATTTTCTTAAAAGTCGTCAGCTCAATCCTGGACCGTGCGTAGTCAGACACAAATCGGACGGTAGGTTTGGTGTAGTTGGAGCCTGGCACCACGTCGAAGCCGAACACGGCGCTCAGGGGCTTCTTCTCGCTGTTGTCCGCGTCCACCATGCCAGCGCCATGCACGAGCACGCCAGATATCGCACTCGCCTTGCTTGCCATCGCTCTGTCAATATCTATCTCGAAATCATCGAATTCAGGCTGGGAAACAACTCGACGAGGGTATGGGCCCACCACTGCTACTCGCTCTCTCAACGTGGGCAAGTCCACGTCAGGGAACAGGAACGGCTGCGCGGATTCCATCGCTTCGCACGTCCACAAAGGTACGTAGACGGTAGCTTGGGTGTGCTTGCGCCATTCGCTGAAGTGACGATCATCGGGCGAGCAAACGAATACTGTCTTGGCTGGTAGCAAAGCTGGCATCTTGGATCCCTGCGCCTGCCCAGAGTCCACGATGTAGACGTTGTCCGTGTCATGCAGAGCTTGCTCCCTACCTTCAGCGAAATCTGCTACTGACACCGAGCAGGCCTCATAATCGCTGGCATGGTTGCTGGCATCCCGGGGGGGCAAACTTCCAGACAACCCCATCTTTCCGGTGCTCGAAGACGATCGTGGGTAGAGGTTGACTGCTGTGTTGGCGCCGCTCGTGGATGATTTCCCGAATCGCGTAGTTGATAGTCCGCGACTTGCCGATGCCCGGCGAGCCGATGATGAGGAAGTGCTGTGAACTGCGGCCAGGCTCGAAGGCCTCGATAATCGCCTGCCAGGCACCACGGGTGTGTGGAGGCACCACCATGACCGAGGACGTCCTCTGCTCGTCGCTCTGCAGCGTGGATTCCAGCTTGAAGACGTGCAACTCCTCCATCTCGCTGCGACCGTCCTCAGGCAGCGCCCGCTTGAAGGTAACGCGCTGCACTGGGGTCGCCAGCAGCTCTTGTATATACTTGGTGGCAGTCGCGTCAGACTTCCACGGGAACTCCGCTGCCTTGCCTATATCAATGTGGACACAAATGGAGGGTGATAACCGCGGTAGTCTTCAGTAAAAAGCAGTAGGCATGGGGTATGAGGCAGCCTAACCGGCACAATAGAGACCACAACGATACCAACCAAGAAAACTAAGTTGAGTTTGGAAGTGGGAAGGAGGCGTGATTGAACGGAGAGAAAGAAAATATATAGATATTATTACAGATAGATCGATTAGATATCGACTAATGTCATCAAAGGAGCTGCTAACAAGGTAGATGTAGTGATAGATATCTACCTATCCAGATAGATCTTTTAGCTTCGCACAGCCATAGTGGCCATGCCTTGGCCTGCTGGTATGTACCTCTCCCACGCAACCCAGTGCGAGTGAGTGCCTACACAGGTAAGCTCGAGACTCTCACCACAGCAACCCATGGAAAGGGGTAAGTAACTGGCAAGAGCGGCAAATATTCTTGGGGGGTTCTAATAGAATGCTGCCTGAACTCCAAGGTCAACTGTTTGGACAGGTGGCTGGAGCATCCTCCAGAGAAGATGGATAGTGTTTAATTCGTACGCATGGCGTAGGATTTGACCCCCCCCCCCCCCAAGCTTCCATTTCTGTCACGGAGCAGAAACCATCAGAGAAGATAGGTGGATAGATAGATAGATAGATAGATAGATAGATAGATAGATAGATAGATAGATAGATAGATAGATAGATAGTGTTTAATCTAGGAGCGTCGCATAGTGAGTGGCCGTAGGCATCGTATGATAGATAGATAGATAGATAGATAGATAGATAGATAGATAGATAGATAGATAGATAGATAGATAGATAGATAGATAGATAGATAGATAGATAGCTAGATAGCTAGATGTCTCGCAACTCTTTCGAGGCAGAAAAGAAAACTCTCTCTTCAATGTCAGCATTTGTGGATGACGCAAGAGTTGTATGGGAGTGAGAGGGGCTACCTGCTCCACCGGAGTGCATGTGATCCAATCGATTCATGAGCCGAGTCGCCACAGCGCCGACGACAGACAGGCAGACGCAAGCAAAGCGTTGAGCCGAAACGCGCAAGGATCCATGGGAAGGCATGCAAACAGGCAGACACAGGTAGCTATACCCCACGCTCCCCACACAGAGTAATCTTTACAGGGGTCCATAAATACACGGCTTTTTTAACTGACGAGGGCACTGTGGTGTATTCCGGGCTCCTCATAATGTCAGGCGTGACTGATAACCGAAGCATGCACAGATTCAGAGGCGAAATTACAGGCCGTAGCTCTGCAAAGACCCCGCTGAACCAGGGCAGTCACAAACCCCTGTGGCCCCGAACCATGCACAGCACAGTCCGGGTACTACGGTCTTTCCCGATATGTCTATCCGTCTGTTTCGGGTATGTCAGCTGTCTTTCCAGCGTCATGCGTATCAGGTTAAGGGCGCACTGACCAATCACAGTATAGCGCTTCCCATCTAATCTTTAGCAGGTCCCAAATGGGATGGAGATGATGTCTCGCAACTCTTTCGAGTGCAGACAAGAAAGAAAGATAGATAGATAGATAGATAGATAGATAGATAGATAGATAGATAGATAGATAGATAGATAGATAGATAGATAGATAGGAGGAAAAAGTATAATGACAAAATAGTAATACAAGAAAAAGAGGAGTAGAAGCAGGAGCAGGAGAGGAAGGGGAAGAAAGAAGAAAAAGAAGAAGAAGAAGAAGAAGAAGAAGAAGAAGAAGAAGAAGAAGAAGAAGAAGAAGAAGAAGAAGAAGAAGAAGAAGAAGAAGAAGAAGAAGAAGAAAGAATGAGGATATTATATATATACATATATATATATATGAATGGGGAAGAAGGAGGAAGAAGAAGAAGAAGAAGAAGAAGAAGAAGAAGAAGAAGAAGAAGAAGAAGAAGAAGAAGAAGAAGAAGAAGAAGAAGAAGAAGAAGAAGAAGAAGAAGAAGAAGAAGAAGAAGAAGAAAGGAGGATATATATATATGTATGTATGTATGTATGTATGTATATATACACATATATATATACAAGTGGCAGGAATTGTCCTTGGCCATTTCGGAGGCCCAGCAGCAGCTGATAGCTACAAGCGACAAGCGCAGGCAAGACCTGGAAGCCCTGGAGGCCGAGATCGCGGCGCTGTGCCTGCGCATTGAACAGAGCTCCAAGGCAGAGCAAAAAGAGCTCGGCGACGAACTCTACTGCGTCCGCCAAATGATCGGCAAGCACAAGGCGGAGCTGCAAGAACAATTTTCGCGGAAGACGCTGGAAATAGAGGCCGGCGTAGAACGCGAAAACTATCTCGTAGATCTCTCCGTTGTGCGCTCCTGTCGGAGCTCGAGGGAAAATACGCGAGTCCCGGCCCGAGGCGGGTGTCTGTACGTGTTTGGTGGCTGCAGTGTGCCCGGCGCGGGCTACTACCTGCAAGGCCTTGGTCACACGTTCTGCTACGACGCCAAGCAAAACCGCTGGACACGGCACGACGTGCTTCGCAAGCCCCGCACGTACCACGCGGGTGCTGGCGTGGGCAAATGTCTGTACGCGATCGGGGGGGTCGACGGCAGGCGCAGCTTGAAAGACGTCGAGCGCCTAGACCTCTCCCGACCGAACGCGAAGTGGGAGCAACTGCCGGCGCTGCCGCAGCCCTGCTTCGGCGCCCTGGCGTTGACAGTCGGCACTCGCATCTTTCTGCTCGGCGGCTCGGGCGATACCCAGAATCTGGCTCGCGTCACAGTTTTGGACACGGCTACGGGGATCTGGTCCGAGTCTCCGTCTATGTCCAGGGCCCGACAGTTTGCCGGCGGCGGGGTGCTAAAGGAACAGCTGTATGTATTTGGTGGCAAGAGCAACAGGAACGAAGCCCTTGCCTGCGCGGAACGGTGCAGCCCCGGGGGCCCGTGGTCTGAGGTGGCCCCCCTGAAGTTCACGAGGCTGGGTTGCTCGGCGGCCGTGCTGGACAACAAACTTTACGCCATTGGCGGCGTGAACGGGCTGGACCGCGTGCTAGCTTCGGTCGAGCGCTATGACCCGGCCCTAAACGTCTGGGAAGAAGTCGCGCCGCTGCTTCAGGGGCGCGAGGATTCGGTCGCGGCCGTGCTCAACAACGAACTGTATGCGATTGGGGGCTCAGATCGTGAAGGGAAAGCGCTCGCTTCTGTCGAGCGCTACGACGAGCACCGTAATGTCTGGACTCTTGTTACTAATTTGCCTACGTTTTTAAGCGGGGCTGCCTGCGCGGTTGCGTTGGGCTGATGAAGGCAAAAAAGTTTAACTACAAGTCCGTTGCGCTTACTAGACGGCAATCGACTTTTTTTTCTGCTGTTCTCTAATTTATTTTAAAAAAACAAATAAAACAGAGCCGGCGATGGCAGCTAGGGGGGGGGGGGGAGGTCTATTTGGCCCGACACGGTACTTTGTGCTCTTTACTCTGTTGCAGCTCCAAACATTAAGCGTCGTCGTAACGCTGCAACAGAAGGAAGATCTCATCTTGTGTCCTGTGGAAACACGAAGTCATGCGTCATTTGCAGAAAACCTGTCGCACAATCGAGTGTGGGGGCCCTCGTACAGCCTGCCTCATTCAGTGAGAACTTTGCGGCAATCTTGTTGATGCAAGGGCCAGCTGGGGACGAGGTCCCCCAAGAGACAGCCTGACAACTAGGGATGTATTTCAATACGCGAGCTGCTTTCTTCGAAGCCTGGGCTCGGAAAAAAAAAGCTTGTATTAAATCAAAGAATCTTGTGTGGGTGTCTTTTTTTTTGTTGAAACTCTTGGGCTGTATGTCTTTGGTGGCAGGGGCAACAGAAACGAAGCCCTGGCCTGTGCGGAACGGTGCAGCCCCGGGGGCCCGTGGTCGCGAGGTGGCGCGCTTGAGGGCCGTGCTGAACAACAAACTTTACGCCATTGGCGGGCAGAACTCTATGACGCACGCGCTAGCGGTGGTCGAGCGCTATGACCCGGCCCTAAAGGTCTGGGAGGAAGTCGCTCCGCTGCTTCAGGGGCGCGAGGACTCGGTCGCGGCCGTGCTCAACAACAACGAACTGTATGCGATGGGGGGCACCGATCGCGAAGGGAAAGCGCTCGCTTCTGTCGAGCGCTACGACGAGCACCGTAATGTCTGGACTCTTGTTACTAATTTGCCTACGTTTTTAAGCGGGGGCGGCCTGTGCGGTTGCGTCGGGCTGAACAAACACGAAACAAAAAGTTCTATTTACAGTCCGTTGCGCTTGGACGGAAATCGACTTTTTTTTCTTTCTCAAATTTATTTTGAAAAAATATATATATATATATATATATATATATAATGATATAGAGCCGGCGATAGCACAGAAAAAAAAAAAAAAAAAAAAAAAAAAAAAAAAAAAAAAAAAAAAAAAGCCTCAATTTCCCTCGCCCGCCGAGCTTCGCCCCCACAAATTCTTCGGAACCTCAACTTAATGTGGGCCGCAGTTGCGGCATTTACTTTTATGAAAGAAGCTGTCCAGCAGGGATTTCTCTCCGCCAACCCGCTGAGCTATTTCGTTGGCAAGCACCCCCACCCGAGCGCTGTCTTTGGCTGTCGGGAAGTCGCTGATGATTCGATTGAGGTTTTTGTTAATAGCCAGCACGTCCGGGCTGACGCCCAAATTGTCGCGGAGGACCGTCATGACGCAGCGCACGGCTTTCGGCCCCAGTTCGTAGCACCACTCCTCGTGACTTTTGCTGCGCTCCATGACATCCAACCAAGCGTCTGGGAGCGGACAGTCTTCGCTTTCTACCCACGTTCTGAACAGCGTAATCCAACTGGGGATATTTGGCTCGCTACGGAAGACAAACTTTCTCTCAGGTAAATAATCGATCAGCACCTTGTCAAGCTGAATCAATTGTTTCAGGAGTTTTGAATCGCTAACGCTCGGCGCTTTACGCCTGCCCGGTGCCACCATGAAGTCTAGGGCTTGACTAAGCTTTTCCAGTATATGCTCGGGTAGAATAGCGACCCTGACGATGGGGAATGTACGACCCCAAGGCGAATTCCTAAACAAAAACGGACCATCACCTTGGCACAAGCCTGATAAGAAATCAGTCTTGATCGAAGGCGTGGCATATACTTCTTCTCGGTGAAACTGTAGTCTTTTCATAAACATGATACTACAGCTTCTTTCCTCCCGTACCACTCGAGAAAAATCATAAAAAGTGCAGGTGTTAAAGGTATGCTGTGAGCGAGTCGAAGGACTGGATTTCCCATGCGATTGTTTTCAGTTCAACAGCAACAACCTCTTGTTTAAACCACGTGTCCGGTAGCTTCCTTCCCTGTCCAAAGGTCCACTCATGTAGATCCGGTTCGTAGTAGAGAGGCACGAAAGGGCCCGCGCCGAGCATGTTTCTATTATCTCTATAGGTCGTTTTTGATTCCACAACCTCCAAATCACTGACTCTGTCTTTTGCGGCGGGCCTGCCATTTTCAAGGACCCAATAGATCACCCGGACCTTGATCCTCCGGGGGCCCGTGCAAATGCCACACTCTGGTACCGGAAACTCGTTGCTCATGCCCTCGAGGTTTCTCCTTTAAATTTAATCAGAAACAAGCAGCAGGAAAAGCGCCCCTTCGTGCCTCTGCAAAAGAAAATTTTGTTCCTGCCGTTTCTATATTTTTCCCCTAATGCCGAGCTGGACGGGGGGGGGGGGGGGGGGAGGGAGGGATGATAAAAGCTAAATTCCGCCGCCCGCCAGGATTGCGCACTTAGCCATTTCTTTGCTAGACCAATCCTGGCGGGCGGTGGAATATTTCAGCAAAAACAAAAAAAAAAGTTTCCCTTACCAGTCCGTTGCGCTTGGACGACAATCGACTTTGTTTTTTCTCTAATTTAATTGAAAAATAATACAAAGAGCGGATTTGATAAAAAATTGAGAGAAGTTTCAAGACAATCCCTCTCCTATTCTTTACTTAAGAAAGGGCTTTTTTTTAAGGGAGGCAGAAGAGCTCTAACTTTGGTCCAACTGAGTGCCATGCTTTTTTTGATTGATTAAAAAAAAAATTGCTAGCTACTTCTCTACCCTCTCCCTGCGCCTTCCTGTGAATCTGTTTCTTTTTCTTTTTCGATTTCCGGAGCCAAAGAAATATCGGGGGTCCCCTTTTCCTCCCGCCCCCTTCTTGTCGCCTACTTTCACCCCCCCCCCCTTTCCCTTCCTTTCCTCCTCTCTCCTGCTCTCCTCCAATCTTTCTCTCCCTTAAGCAAAAAAACTAGTACAAGTTAAAAAGAAAAAGTAGCGGTCTTTGAAATAATCTTGTCATTGCGAAGGAATTTATTAACAGCCATTGCGGTTTTTCCGACCTTAGCCCAGTTAATCTTTCCTCCCTTTTGACCACATCCCTTCTTCTTAGTTTTCTTTTTTCCTCCCTTCTGTGGCATTGATGGATTGTATCCGATGTTATATCCTGATGGTTGTGAAATTATCACTGGTGATACTGGCATATATTATACAGAAAAAATAACTAATTAAAAGATATTAAAAAATCCACACTCTCATTCGCAGCGCTCATTTTCGTGTGTTTTTTTAATATCGGTGTTGCTTTAATGGTTTCGATGTTTGACAATAAACGAGAATGAGTGAAACGAATGAGAGTGAAATTGTCAAATATCATTATTTTAATCTGAAGTTGAAGTTTTTGCGTAATTCGTCATCAACACTTGAGACATAAAGAAAACTAAGTCTCTCCTTTGTAGCCTCGTGATACTTTTGAAGAAAGTAATCAAAATCAAAAGATAAGTCTAAGTGCTTATACACGAGTTCCATTTTGTCCTGAGACTGGCCTGGAAAGATTAATAAATAATCTAACTGCTTAATGGCTTCTGGTCGTAGGTCATTCAGATACTGGCTTGACATAATCACCTTTGATTTATAGTGTCTGTTCTTTTTTAACAAATCACTTACGGACTTGTCTCTTAATCCACTTCCTAAATCGTCCAAGACAAAAACAACCTCTGGCGAAATATACTTACTCGGTCGTTCTTTTGGTGCCTCCTTTATCTGTTTCTTTTCTTTTCCAAAGTATAAAAATTGCGGTTTCTCCATCGGTTCTTTATCGCCCTGTTTAATTTCACCTTCCTGCTCTTCGTTATCTCTGTTTAATTTGTCAAGTTCATAATCAATGACATTCACACCATCTGATTTGAGAAAGGTATATACAGCCATCGGGTTTCCCCTGTTCTTAAAGTGCTTTACCATTGCTTTATAAATGTAGTCCTTGTGTATTGTTGAAGCAATAATGACGATACGGGTTTTTCTGTCTGTCGTCCGTTTCAGTATTCTAAAGAGTGCTGTTGTTTTCCCGCTCTTCTTACGGGCAAGTAGAAATATGTTGGCATACGGCTCATTAAATAATTTATAACCTTTTGCTTTTTTATTTCCATCGCCCTCTCGTTTTACTGGCTTCACCTTGACATTGTTTATTTTTTGCATCGTGTATATTCTAAGCCACGAATTCCAAACACACAACAATTCTTCCCGCTAAATATCCTGTATCAATATTTCCGCTGTCAGTTTCAAGGACTTTAAATGTATATTGTCCGTCTGTCCATCCAACGACACCTAAATTATAACTAAGGTTTGAAATGTTTGCTGTGGTGCTGTCGGAGAATGTGCCAATAATTCCAATTCTATCCATGTAAAGAATTCTGGTTTTGGTTTCCGTCTGGTCGTTATAGTAGTGAATAAACTTAACATTCATTTTGGTGGGTGTAAATGACATTTGAATGTTCTTGTTAAATGATTTACCCACAAAATCATTGCTCAGAAAAACAATCTTTTGGTATTTATATTCAGTAGCCATGATTATACTACTGATGATAAACTTTTGAATAACAAAAATATTTTCGCGGACTGCCTGCGACTTTTACTCACGAGTAAGCGAAAAAAAGAATGAGAGTTGTGCTTGTTGTATAAAGCAAGGAATAGAAACTAAATTTAAATGCCTGTATAAACCTTTCAGTGATTGGTGTGTTAGTTTTGATGAAGCCTTGCCGTTAATCTGTGCCGGCGATACTTCTTGGTATAAAATACATTTATACGAGTGCTTTGATATTTGAGAATTTCACTTCTATCTGGCCAATCGCCAGATTTCTCGCTTATTCTCAAACATCGTCTCCCATTTTAATTTTTTTGTCGGTTTTCGATGTTTATCAACAAACGAGAATGAGCGAAGCGAATGAAAGTGTAGTTGATAAATATCATTTCTTTGAACTAGAAGGCGATGGAAGGCAGATACCGATAAGTAAGGTCAGAATACCGACATAAGTATTAGCAACCTCGCACGGCAAGTTCTTTTCAGATAGCCTTACGATACAAAGGGTTATAATGGCAATGATGACACCCATTTGAAATAAGTATTTAATAAGTCGGCTGTCTGTCGGTCTGTTTTTTATACAACAACAATTCCAGTTATCTTCCAATTCGTGCTCTACTTTTTTTTCCTCAGTCTTTAGTTCTACTTCAAGAACACGAGACTTTAATTCTGGAGTTAGTTCGCCATCCATATCCATAATAGGTGGTGGTCTGTGAAGTCTAGTTGTATTATTGTTTGACATTTGAGAAAACGACTGCTCGTATTTCTGCTAATTGCTTAGATAGATCTTCTATAATAAGCATGAGATTATTATTTTGTTTTTCTAAATTAACTACCTTTCCGATAACTCCTGTGTTGCCTTAATTAACGGGGCGATAAACTCGGAATAACCTATACCATAACCGACATTGCCACTATCAACACATTTAACATCTTCTGGATTAACACTCACACCTTTCAATTCGCATTCTTTTTTTTGCTTTGGACACGGAACCATAATTGTTTCTTTTATAAAACCGCCAAAATCTAGCATATCCATTTCTGTTAATACGATTTCTAATTCCTGTGCTATCAAACCCGTTCTTTGTTTCTTGTTGTCGTCAATCATACGATAGCAGACTGGATTTAACTTATTAATAAAATCTAAGCCTAAGCATTCCTTTATATCTTCTTTTTTCTCCTGTCTGAATATTGAATTGGATTAGACGATACCCATAATTGCCCATCGCTTGCTCTTAAAGACATTAAAACAGCATTACGATTTTCCCATATAAAACCTTCGGTTGTGTTCGTGCCACATCTAAATCTTAAAGCGTAACTGGTTATACCACCTCCAACACCTCCTGCTAGTGCTGCTGCTGTTCCACTTAATGATTTATTAGTTCCTCCAGATTGAGACATATAAATCCCCCAGTCTGTATTTGCTGTCTCCCACATAAATATTCCTCTCGCATTTGTCCCATCTGTTCCTCCTTGTATTCCTATCTTTGCTCCACCAGTTAATGTTGTGGCCGTTAGTATCCCAGAGTATGTAATACCCGCACTAGCCGTTATCAATCCTTTTGTCCATAAAGTCCCATTGAGTCCATTCAACGACATTAGCAATTGCTCCCCTGAATTCTCACACACAAAACCCATCGTAGCATCATTAGCAACCCTAAAACGAAAACTATACGAAGCAAAATCATTTCCTGAAACGGCTAAACCATTTGCCAAACTTCTAGTGTTTCCACCTCCGCCAGATGCCGCATAAATTCCCCAACTTGTATTGGTGGTATCCCATAGAAATATTCCTTTTGCATTTGTTCCGTCTGTTTGTCCCTGAACTCCTATTTTCGCCCCACTGGCATTCGTTACTGACGTTAGTGTGCCAGTGTATGTAATCCCCGCATTCGCAGTTAGTAAGCCACTTGTTAATGTTGTTGCTGATATACCCGCACTTGCCGTTATTAATCCTTTTGTCCATAAAGTTCCGTTTGCCCCATTTAATGACATTAACAATTGTTCATTAGAATTTTCCCACACAAAACCATCTGTTGAAGCAAAACCAGACCTAAATCTTATAGCAAAGCCTGAAATATCGTTGCCTGCAACCGCAGACCCTCCAGATAGACTTTTACCTGCCCCTGGTTGAGCCATATAAATCCCCCATCCTGTGTTATCTGTATCCCACAGAAATATACCCTGTCCAGTTCCTCCATCTACTTTATTTTGAATAGATAACTTGCAACCTCCATCTACTGTTAATAATCCGCTCGTTGTTAATGTTGTTGTAGTCATGCCAGCAGTTGAAGTAATTGATGTTCCCGTTATTGTTCCACCATTTGTTATGTTGTTTGAATTCATATCCAAAGCACCATAAAAACGCATACCCCCAGCATTGTTAAAACGGACCATGTCAGACGAAGCACTTTTATTGTCCAAAAGTTTTGAAATATAAAGTCCCGCCCCTTTTACATCAAATGCTACATTCGTGAATACATAACCTTTTTGGTTCGCGGTTCCACTTGTAGCAGTATTTAGAGTAAATAAGAAATATTGATAATCACCTGTTGTCTGTGAAAAGAATATATCTCCTCCATTTTTGTTTAATATCCTCGCCCCATTATATGTTATATTTCCACCATTTATGATAACTTGACTATTAAAATCCGCCGTTTGTGTTAAAGTTAGATATTTTATCGTAGTGCTCGCCCCATTAAATGTTTTACTTCGTGTTATGGTTTGGTCTCCTGTTAGTTTCACACAATTGTCATCCAGATATTGCCTATTTACCGCTTCATTCGCATTTTGTGGTGCTCCTAGATTAACAATCCTACTACTATTACAATCTAAGCCAGTAGCATTAAACCACGAAACAATCGCCCCGTCAATAATAAACTTATTTTTTTCGCAGAAATTTCAAAGTTGTAATATGTTGCCGTGTTCATATCCAAACTAGCAATAGACCCAATATTACTGGTAGAATTGAAAACAATGAATGTTCCCTTCGTTGTTGAATTGATTGAATTTCCGGTAATTTCAACACCACTGCTATATGTCTTAATTCCTGCTATGGTTTGGTTTCCTGAGGTTTTAACTGCCGAAGTATCAAGAACAGAAACATCCACACCATCAACAAGATTTACATTTGTTATATTTTGATTTCCCATATTTAGTCCTCCCGTCATACTAGCAGTGCCGTCTAATCTAAGAAATGGTGATGCCACATTTCTCCATTGTCCAGTACTGTAAATGAGTAGTTGATTATCTGATGCTGTTGTTATAATCACATCGCTATATGTATCAATACTTCCACTCGCCGACACTTTCGCGTTGTTTGTATCGTGCTCTGATAGCCAAGTTGTGATAGACCTGCCATTTAGTTGATTTACATTTGTAATGCTTTGGCTTTTTATATCAAGACCAGCACTCGCATTTATTATACTGCTAAATGTTTTAATTCCTGCTATGGTTTGGTCTCCTGTTAGTTTGACCACCGAACCATCAACTGCGAAATTTGCGAGATTAATTCCATTATATGTAGAAGCCCCTGAAATAGCAAAACCGCCCATATTTAGTGCCCCCGTCATACTAGCAGTGCAGTCTAATCTAAGAAAGGGTGGTGTGGTGTTTCTCCATTGCCCCGTGCTATAAATAAGCAGTTGGTTATCTGCTGGGAAGCCTGATATTGTCACATCGCTGTGGCTATCTATACTTCCACTTGCTGAAACTTTATCATTATTATCTTGATGCTCAAATATCCATCTTTGGTATTTAGTAAATTAACTCCTGTTATATTCTTCCTTCCCATACTATTATTGCCGAATTCATCCACATTTATCGGAAATGTTTTATTTACCCAGTTTATTGAGTTATATGTTAGATAACTATTTTGCTATCGGCGCGGTTATAACCACATCTGAAAGTGTATCAATTGAACCAAGGGCTGTATTCTTCCATTTGCCTTCTACATCGTTGTAAGTTAAGTATTGTCCGCTCGCTTGTGCAAATATGTTTGTGTCTATCAAATTATATAAACTGGTTTGGTGCGGATTGGAAGTATTAGAGCGGTGTTGAGTTGAGGCTTTGACTTCGTCGTTGTCTCTCACTCGTTGCTCTGTGTAGTATAAATTTTTTCCTTCTTTGATGTCGGTTGTTGATTTGTTGGATAAACTTGTATCAAATCGGCCGTCAGTGTAATAAAGATTTACGGGGTCAGCATCGTCTGGCACTCTGTCTGTGTTTAAGCCCACTATGTTGGTATTGGTTAAGTCTAAGTTAAGTATATTTAGACTATCAACAGCCAACTCATTAAGGCTTAGTAATGATTTATATTGCGACATATTATATTAATTAATTATTAAAAATACTAAAATATATTAATCTTAGTATAGAATATTTTTAGAATAAGCGAGATATCTCAAATATATTTGAGATTGGATTCTAAAATGCCGTCTCCCGAAGCAAGCCGTAAGAATTGGGGTAGTGCTGTGGAAGGAATAAAAGCGAAAGCGAAACAACGAAAGATGAAGCATGCTAAAAATGTTTTGGCGCAATACCGAAACGCGGTTAAAAGCGAAGACGAAGATATGGAGAGAAAAATAGCAGAGATCGAAAATAAGAATTTAGCAACCAATATCATTAATGAGAAGGAACAAGATGACACACCTGAGCAGATCGAGAGTGAGGATGAGGTTGATTTCACTGATATCATTGCGGAAAAGATGGCTAAGATGAAAATTAAAAGAGCGAAAGCGGAAACTAAGAGAGCGAAGAAAAATAAGAAGTCAGAGCCCGAGCAAGATAGCGAAGAAAGTGAAAGCGAAAGTAGTGAGGAAGAAGAACCGAAGCCTAAGAAAGGAAGAGGAAAGAAATCAAACATATCTGTTAATGTTTATAATCAATCTGAAAAGACAAAGAAGAAGGGAAAAAATAATGATATTGAAAAATGCTTTTTAAAATTCTAAAATATAGATGAGTGAGGAAAATCAACTTGACCTTAAACATACAATTATTAATAATCAAAATCGTAATAGTCTCGGAGACACACCTACGGGAGAAATAATTGACACAAAAGAAGAAGCGTCATTAAAAATTCATTATCAGAAAAAGAACCCGAAAATATGGAATACTATATGGGCGGACAAACCTTTAGACCTGTTCCTAGATTTGGCGGACATGACTAAAATAAAGGACAAAAAGGGGAATAAAGGCTATGCTTGGATGCTTTGTTGGATTGATTACCATTCCCGATATTTAATCATCATTCCATTAAAAAATAAAACAGCAAAAGAAGTATATTATGCTTTGAAATCAATCAAATATAAACCAAAGTCAATTACTACCGACAGCGGGGGAGAATATAAAGGAGCAACCCGCGAATACTTTAATGAAAATGGAATTAGACATGATGTGGTTGAAGTTGGCGACCATAGAGCGCTTGCGGTTGTTGATAGAGTGATAAGAAGTATTAGGAGATGGCTTGACCTTTTATTTGAAACCAATCGTAATTTTGATTGGGTTAGTTATATTCAAGACTTAGTAGATGCTTATAATCATAAAGTTCATAGAGGAATTCAGGCTAAACCATCTGATATATTTTTCGGGAGACAAAAATAAACCAGCGATAACACGTGATAATTTAATTGAAGAATTTAATGTTAACGATAGTGTAAGAAAAGAAAACAAAAGGAATGTTTTCTCCAAAGGTGGAAAGACTTTCAGCAAAATTATTCATAAAGTCAAGGGGCAAAAGGGGTTTAAAATCATATTAAATAACGATGAGTTAGTACATCCAAGAGATTTATTAAAAACTGATTTTGTTAAACCAATTGACGAAGAAAAAGATATGAAGGAGCAAACTAAAGAAGTTATTAAAGAAAAAAAGACAAAAGAACTGCTAAAGCGTGAAGACATTCAACCAGAGAACATAAGAACTTCAAAGAGAGAAAAAAAAGCGAAGGTAATATTAGATTTATAAGCCAAAAAAAATGATACAGGACGAAAAAAATAAAAGGTTCATATCTCGGCGCCGATACATCCTTCGGATTTGAACCCGCAACCTAAAATTTCAATGACGACGTTGAACCCATTAGTCTCGTCGCCCAGTGAACCTGGCAGTGATAAAGGAAAAAAAGTATTTGAAGTATTATCTTTTGTTTAACAATTACATCAAATTCTAGAAAATTC
>WBZZ01005209.1:25000-27500 GCA_019918135.1 Paulinella micropora
TCGCTTTCATTTTGCTGTAAAGCCGAGCCCTCAAGCACTGCCCTGCTGCAAATTGAATCCACTCCAGCTCGCCAGACCCGGGCTTGACTGAGTGTGTGACCACTTTGCCTAGCTGAGAGTGCTTGCTGAGGACGGTCATGCTGATGTTCCAGCCGGCATGCAGCAGCTTGAACACCAATATCTCCAAGATCCTACCCAACTCGCAACTCAGGGTCGGTGCTACTGACGATAGCGTTGTAGATTTTCTTAAAAGTCGTCAGCTCAATCCTGGACCGTGCGTAGTCAGACACAAATCGGACGGTAGGTTTGGTGTAGTTGGAGCCTGGCACCACGTCGAAGCCGAACACGGCGCTCAGGGGCTTCTTCTCGCTGTTGTCCGCGTCCACCATGCCAGCGCCATGCACGAGCACGCCAGATATCGCACTCGCCTTGCTTGCCATCGCTCTGTCAATATCTATCTCGAAATCATCGAATTCAGGCTGGGAAACAACTCGACGAGGGTATGGGCCCACCACTGCTACTCGCTCTCTCAACGTGGGCAAGTCCACGTCAGGGAACAGGAACGGCTGCGCGGATTCCATCGCTTCGCACGTCCACAAAGGTACGTAGACGGTAGCTTGGGTGTGCTTGCGCCATTCGCTGAAGTGACGATCATCGGGCGAGCAAACGAATACTGTCTTGGCTGGTAGCAAAGCTGGCATCTTGGATCCCTGCGCCTGCCCAGAGTCCACGATGTAGACGTTGTCCGTGTCATGCAGAGCTTGCTCCCTACCTTCAGCGAAATCTGCTACTGACACCGAGCAGGCCTCATAATCGCTGGCATGGTTGCTGGCATCCCGGGGGGGCAAACTTCCAGACAACCCCATCTTTCCGGTGCTCGAAGACGATCGTGGGTAGAGGTTGACTGCTGTGTTGGCGCCGCTCGTGGATGATTTCCCGAATCGCGTAGTTGATAGTCCGCGACTTGCCGATGCCCGGCGAGCCGATGATGAGGAAGTGCTGTGAACTGCGGCCAGGCTCGAAGGCCTCGATAATCGCCTGCCAGGCACCACGGGTGTGTGGAGGCACCACCATGACCGAGGACGTCCTCTGCTCGTCGCTCTGCAGCGTGGATTCCAGCTTGAAGACGTGCAACTCCTCCATCTCGCTGCGACCGTCCTCAGGCAGCGCCCGCTTGAAGGTAACGCGCTGCACTGGGGTCGCCAGCAGCTCTTGTATATACTTGGTGGCAGTCGCGTCAGACTTCCACGGGAACTCCGCTGCCTTGCCTATATCAATGTGGACACAAATGGAGGGTGATAACCGCGGTAGTCTTCAGTAAAAAGCAGTAGGCATGGGGTATGAGGCAGCCTAACCGGCACAATAGAGACCACAACGATACCAACCAAGAAAACTAAGTTGAGTTTGGAAGTGGGAAGGAGGCGTGATTGAACGGAGAGAAAGAAAATATATAGATATTATTACAGATAGATCGATTAGATATCGACTAATGTCAGAAAAGGAGTTGCTAACAAGGTAGATGGAGTGATAGATATCTATCTATCCAGATAGATCTTTTAGCTTCGCACAGCCATAGTGGCCATGCCTTGGCCTGCTGGTATGTACCTCTCCCACGCAACCCAGTACGAGTGAGTGCCTACACAGGTGAGCTCGAGACTCTCACCACAGCAACCCATGGAAAGGGGTAAGTAACTGGCAAGAGCGGCAAATATTCTTGGGGGTTCTAATAGAATGCTGCCTGAACTCCAAGGTCAACTGTTTGAAACAGAGACAGGAGAACCGATGAATGCAGGCCAAATAATACACTAGAGACGAAGGAGAGGGGGGGGGGGCACGAAAAGGAACAAGAGGGCGAGAAAGCGGGGGGGGGGGTGGGGGCAGGGAAGGGGAGGTAGTGAGCTATAGACGTCAAAGTTGCTTTAATAAAAAACTAAGAGGCTAAAGAGACGAACCAACTAAGAAGAATCAGCACCAGAAAAAAAACGGGAAAGGGTGGGGGAAAAAAAGGGGGGCCGGATGCAGTGGTTCTGGGCCCTGCTCGCTATTGTCGTAAGCTCGGCATATCAGCTCGGAGGGCTAACTAGCAAGGTCTCCTGGCGAGTGAATCTCAACTTGACTGCCTACAGTGGGTGGTGGAGAGGGTTTGCCACAGTCCCGTTAGGCAGCAACAATTACTTCCGCGAATGGCTGCCCAACGCAACAGGCCTGGACGGCTTGCTGCGGGTTAGGCAGTTGGTGTGGTGTAGCTCCAACCCGCAGGTGCTGTATGGCGACGCGTGCCCCGTGCCCAGGTCCGACGTGGAGGCTTACTCCCTGCTCTGCTCGCCGCTGGACCTGCGGCAGCTGCAGAACGAGCGGCCGAACCCACTGGGCTGGAGGCTGGGCGGGCCGCGTCCGCCGGGACTCGGCATGGGACTGGCTCGCCACGGACGTGGAGCTGATCGCCAGGCGCTTGCTGACGCCCAACCTGACCCGCCTCGAACAACTGTTCACGGCCCGC
>WBZZ01005209.1:32500-52397 GCA_019918135.1 Paulinella micropora
GGAGGATTCTGCAGGCAGAAAGGTAGACTCATACTTTCTCGCTGACTACAATGTAAACAACAGCGCCAACTGGCGCTCTCACAAACAAGCTAATGTTTGTTTGGACAACGTTTTACACGGGCCAAGAAAAAGAAAACAGACTTCTGTGCCTGTTGCTGAAGCGAAAAGTATGTTAGGTAGCTCTAATGTGGTGCCGGTCTCTTCTATGAATGTGCCGGTGGATAAGGGTCAGTGGCACATGGTTCATTTTTGGGGTAACGATTACACAGCAATAAATTCATTTCCCGCCAAACCTCCCATTTTCTATCCTTGTTTTCAGTCGTTGAAGGACTATAAACTCATATTTACCAATGTGAGAGAGAAGAAAGATGCCTACACTGGCAAAGTGCAGGATTGGGACTTTAGGTTGGGGACAGAAATCTTTGACGATGGAGTCAGGCAGCAACACAACGGTAAAAGGTTCGCACAGGAAAGCTGGGAGAGAGTGCTAAGTTTTGAGAAACGTTACAACAAAAGTATAAGTTATGATTGCGTTTGATAGGTAATAATATTATTGCTGCTAGTACGTACGTACTTTTATCGCAATCATAATGTTCAGTAGTTGTGGTTTAAGGACGTACTATTATTTTAAATTTTGCTTTGTTTCTTAGTAGTAGCTTTGTACTTATTAATGTAACCTCCCGGCCGGAACCCGGACTATTAATAACGTTTCCAGCCACTGGAAATAATTTCCAGCCATTCAAAATAATTTCCAGGCACTAGAAATATAATTTCCAGCCAATGGAAATAATTTCCAGCCACTGGAAATAGTTTCCAGCCACTGGAAATAATTTTGAGCACCGGAAATAATTTCCAGCCACTGGAAATGATTTCCAACCACTGGAAAGTATTTCTAGCCAAGAAATAATTTCCAATCACTGGAAAGTAATTTCTAATCACTGGAAAGTAATTTCCAATCACTGGAAATAATTTCAACTACTGGAAGTAGATCCGGCATCTGGAAATTATTTCCAGCCATTGGAAATATTTTGGACACTGGAAATTATTTTGGATGCGGGAAATAATTCTGAACGCTGGAAACCATTTCTAGCCACTGGAAATTATTTTGTACGCTGGAAATGATTTCGAATAACGTAGAATAATTCCATTTAGCTAATAATTTCCAACCACTAGAAATAATTTTGAGTATTTGTCCCCATAGTGTGATGTAGTGAAGGTGAAGAGAGAGAATGGCGTGAGGGTAGCTGAGACAGACAACCTACTGACAGACATTTTTGTCGCATGCCGCGGGAACAACACCCATGGCAAGGGAGTCAGTTAGAGAAGCACGCTTGAAAGCAGCATCAGAAGAGTCGATGAAGAAAGAGAGAGCGATTTGGGACTGTCAGATGAGACACAGCGAAGGACACCCTAAACCCCACAAGACAGAATTACAACGTTTGTTGTTTGTGATGTCGAATGGACTGAAAGACCTAACTGTGAAAGATTATCATGGGTTATGTTACGAGCCGAACGGCCAGTACAGTTAGTTCTACACGGAAATGCTATCCGTAATGGATTATGGGATTTTAGACCTAGCATGTAACCACGAAAACGCTTTTGTTGTTTGTGATGTCGAATGGACTGAAAGACCTAACTGTGAAAGATTATCATGGGTTATGTTACGAGCCGAACGGCCAGTACAGTGAGTTCTACACGGAAATGCTATCCGTAATAGATTATGGGATTTTAGACCTAGCATGTAACCACGAAAACGCTTTTGCAGAGCAACTAGTGGAGTCTATGCCTCACTTAGCCCAGATTCACAACGAGGTAGTAGTGGAAGAGGGATCTTTGAATGCGTATTTACGCAGATTACACTCAGAAGACTCATACTTGTCTTTACACCAAAGACAGCAGCTAGGAAGAAGGCAGCATTTGATGCGAAGAGAAGAGAAGTAGACGGAGCGTCAGAAGAAGACGAAGATGAGGACCCCGAAAACAGAGAGGACTCTAGGTGTTCTGATGAGATCAGGGTAGAAAGTGCTCTTCCAATCCCATACGGGCATTATAGAGATGCGAGGGAGGAGTACGACTGGATGTACGATGAGCGATACAACAAAGAGAGAGCGGAGAACGAGGTGAAGGAAAAAGAGGAGAGAGACCAGAGAAAAAAAGAGAAAGAAAAGGAGAAGACGAAGGTTAACGAGCACAACCTGATGGTAGCAGACGGCAAAGGAAAAAGCAAGAAAGAAAGGATGATAGTGCAGGACAGTGGATCTTCACGAGACATAGCTTGCACCACGGCTATCTTAAGCAACCTATCTGATATTGCCCCAGTTAGTCTGATTATCGGAAACGGGGAAAGCGTAGTAAGCCAGAAGGGAGAAGCGAGATCAACTCGCGTAGATGGGAGTGGAAAACCGGTACTGGTAAAGAAAGAGATGTTGTACGACCCTAGAGTGCCTGTGAACATAGTTTCAACCGGCAGCATGGATCATTTTTACCGCTGGTTTGTAGCCTACAAGTAAAAGTATCAAGAGATATTTTGTATAAGTAATCAAAAACACTCAAGGTTACTATGTATATACTTGGATAGCTTTAACATGCTTTGTGGTAAAATATAGCTGATGCACTCAGGGAACCCTTTCCTCTGGTCTTTTCCTAGACCGGCCGGCCCGATACCCACCACAAAAAATGATTGATTCCCCGGGATTTTTTTCTAAAAAATAGTGAAAAAGCTACAAAAATTAAGGCACCTCTGTATAAAAGGCATTTATCGCTTTAAAAAAATCAGTGTCAATTATCAAAGATCAACACCTATATTGTGTGGTCGACCCTAAAAAAAACATATCATTGTCCCTTTTTTCCCCTTGCCACTGTGACCGATATTTTTCCTTTCCGGACCATTTTACCGTTAACACTTAAATTCGAATTCAATTTCAAATGTTAAAAAATTGTTATACAGAACCGCAATTCAACACTCCAGCTTTCTAACAAAAAAAAAACTGAATGAAAAAATGTTAAAAAGGTGACTCATTACGTAAAAAGTGTCTTAATGAAGTTACCAACGGAGGCTTAAAATACCTACAAACATATGAGTCAAACATTGTTTTTCCGTCCCTTGTACACAAATTTACCGTAACACGTGTTTCACGGGAAATCCGGGGGAAAAGATAATCTTAAGTGGGAAAAAGGCAATGGTTAATCTTTTCTAAAAAGATCTTTGACTTAATCGTTTGAAATCATTTCTGCACAACGGAATTGTATTGACTTACGACATACCGAAGAATGACTTTAATAATTATACTTTACCCAACAGTAACGGATGACTAAAACGATTGCTAGGTATTAATAACAGAACAATAACTGGACCCACTTAATGGGGGCAGATATACCCACTCGGTCCATTAAGGTGGATTGGCATTAGTTATTCTGATAGGGGATCTAACCTGATAACCCGGTTAAATACATGGATACATTAGTTACCAAATATATAGTCTAACACTCCCCCTGATTACTTTAGATTAGTACAAACTGTGACATAATTAAAAATAATCCTTAAGCCTGTGGAAATATGTATTAGCATAAAAATGATGGAAATTAAATTAATATTACAGCTATCGATTATCCACTCCCTCTCCTCTCGTAGAAGTAGATACATCGGCTCTGCTAACAGGGATGTCCCATTCAGAGCTATGCCCCGGCCCACAGCGCAATACGTGTGACTCACGTACTGTAGTCCTGTAATAGCAGTGTGACGTAGGTAGTAAAGCGCTCGCACCCCTCAGTGCTATCCCTTAATCTAGCTACCTTTATACTGCCTCCCCAGAAACTTATTATTTCTAACTTACTTCAAGGGGAGACTCTAACTGAATGAAATATCATGTTATGATACTATCATAGGCAAATATGAGTTTATCCCAGTTGATATAAATTTGAAAAATATGCACTAATAGCCATAAACATATAATATGTAATCATCATACATGATTTAAATAGTTAAATATCGGGGAAATATCAAACCCTGCAAGGTTGTAAAAGCATAAAACATAAAAGTGAGCGTAAATTTTGCGTGAAATTCGCAAACCCGCATATCCCCGTCTGCACACACCAATACAAACTCATGCAATGAGACGTGCACAGAAACGATAATAAACGCACATATTTATGATGCACATACGATAATGCAATAAAAACATTTATAATTACTTAATATATATGACCGGGCAAATATGACTTATATACAATACACATGACAGGTAAAGATATCGCTGGATAGCAGCAAAACAAACATGCTGGGCCTCCACAGCCTATACGCAGTTGTGAACATGCCGGTTCCGCTACCTGAAGCACCTGCTGGTAAGATGTATATAGTCAGCATATAGATAAACATGTAACCATAAGAAACAACATATGACAACATCATCATGAAATAATTCTGTATAGACGCGCAACATTACCGACATTACAACAGAAAACATCAACATGAAGATAATAACCTTAAAGGTTGCATTTTAACATTAATTATCTATTACATCTGACGGTTGTCATAGGATACAAGCATATACCGAGAAATATGAGCGATCCGATCACATCGACAACTATGTCTACCATTTAGTTGCGCTAACAAAATTATAACCATAGTTCAAAGCTCCCTGGTGGCCTCATTGGGTCTACTTAGTTTACAATCTATATGTCTGGTCATTACTATTACTATTAATTATTATTATGACATTAACTTCGATTAAGTCTATATAGCAAAGTAGATCATCGACACATGCGATATAATCTATGTAACATGTATAAACTTCTAATGTCGCAATAACAGCAGTGGCTCTCTCTCCCCCTCGCTTTTCGGAGGTTCATGTAGCAAAAGTGAGTTTAGTTGATAAATATTTAGACATTAAAGGAGACTTTTCCTTGCCCTTGATGTACTCAATGGTGAAGTCATACAGGGCTAGCTTTGACTGCTATCATGCAAGTCGACCCGTATGTTCTTTATCCATGAGCCATCTCAGGTTGGCATGGTCGGTTTGTACCAGTATGTTTGGTGCACCCCACAAATACTCTCGCAGCCGGCTAAAAGCCCAATACACAAACAATAAAAATACAGCAAACAATAATGTCATATAACGCATGGTGCAGAATGCATAATACAACAAAGCAAAGCTATTCAATCGGCATTTCTACCGTGACATGCCCGCAGATTGGCGAGAATTGCGGAAGTGCAAGAGATTTAGTCAGGTAATCTGCTAAATTTTTCTTTGACGCAATTTTGTACAACTGCACGGACCTTGCACGGCACCTGTCGACCAAGTAATGAAAACGCACTGCAATGTGTTTAGTACGATTTTCACCCAGGCCACGAGCCGACAATGAGATAGCTCCTGAGTTATCCTCGAGAATCGGGATGGTACCCGGCGAGTAACCCATATCTACTAGCACTTTCCAAATAGCCTCTGCCTCCCTAACCGCCTCATTTGCGGCTATAATCTCAGCTTCGACAGTCGAATTGGCAACAACGGACTGCAACTTATAGAAAACTGAAATCGGGGTCAAGTGAAAGAAAAAGATGAAACCACTTCGAGATCTTCTGTCCTCAACACGAGAAGCGAAATCGGGATCGCAATAACCGAACACAGGGGTCTTTTGCCGGATTTCCTTTGGAATTTCCTTCACCGAGCTTGACTGAGTTCTGAGCTAAATGAGTAGGGTCAATGTCCTGAAACGACTCCATCACGGGCGACCCGGAAAACTGCCTGTGCTTACGCTCCCCCTGGTTAGCGTAACTCCACATCGAAGTGATAGATTTGTCCGCTCTACGAAAGAAAACCCCACGAGGAGTAAGCAAAAACCTGCAAATCTTATCGATACGCGAATACGCACGAAGGGGGTTTGGGATCATATCCAAAGCTGCCATGTTCAAAGCACAAACGATCAAAGGCTGAGTGTTGACTGCTACGAAAAGTAAGACACCGATGAGAGTACGAAGATCATACTCTAAAATGGGATGTCCGGGTTTGAGTGGACGAAAAACATCAGAGGTATTGGGGGTCTTGGCGAGAATAGCGCCGTCATAGCCAAGCTTGAGCAACGGCTTTAATATAAATCCTCTGGTGTATAAGGATGCCATTCTCGAAATGATCGAGAGAAATGTTTTTGAACGATGTGGCAACACCGAGGTCCTTGCATTTCAAACCACTATTCTGGAAGAACTTAACTAACTCAAGGTGTTCTTTCTCGTTAGCTACATGCAATCCATCATCTGCATGAAATGTGATCAATGTGGTGTGCAGTAGGTTGTTGTTCTTCACAGTCAAATACGATGCCTTGTCAATGGCAAGGGGCTGGAACCCAAACTTAACCACTATCTCATTCAACACATCGTAACAAAGCCGTCCTGATTCAGGGTGGCCGTAATACGCTTTGAGAATGAACCACACCCACCCAACACGTTCAAAACCAGGTGGAGGACGTGCGTAGATGGTGTAAGGCATGATAGCGTGCAAATATGCAGTGACAAAGTTAACAAGCCTCAAATCTCTATTATGAAAAGCAGCGTGCCCAACAAACATGAGAAATGTGTGGTGATGGGCAGTAGGAGAATATGTACGTTTAGCATTAAAAGCAGAAGAGTTGAGATCGTTCGAATGGGTGAGAGAGACAGAGGCGAGGAGAAGTGGCAGTAAAATAATACCACTAACATGGGTAGATACGGTAAAGCCAGACCCTAAAGGTGGTACTTATTGCAAGGCTAGAACAGCAATAAGAGGAGATTTAATGGAACCTGGTATTCATTTGCTGTATCTTTTTCTCTCTTGCTGCCTTCTTGTCTTGTGGTTTCATATCGGGAGGCAGTTCAATGGCAGAGTAAAAGCAAGCATTATGAGCAAAATCTGGTACTACCTCAAGCAATTTTGCGGCCGGCAATATGGGTGGTGGTTGTGTTGACGCTACAGTAGCTGGTGCTACACTAACTGGAGGAGCCATTGGTTGCTTCTGGGGTCTGACTCTCTTCTGTCCCGCAGGTATAAGATTATCGCCTGATATCTCACCCTGCGTCCATGAACGAAAAGTAGCGGGGTTGGGCTTATTTGGAGATAATGCTGACTGAGTTTGTTCTCCTTCGTCCAACTTGGGCACAACTGGGGTTTCTACGCTGACTTTTGGGGGGTTGATAAGACTGGTCGTACCGACGGAAATAATCCTAAATTTCTATCTAACATTCTCTCTGCTTTTCCCTCTCCGAAGTCCATGTATGCGTAGGTTCAATCTTTCCTGAGATTGCTTTCAAAGCTCCCCCTGGACGAATGGCACGTCCCTTTCTTATATGTGTGCGCCACTGCTCTCCATATTGAGTCTGAGCCCATTTTTCTCCAAATTCTGGGGCAGGAACTGCTACTTCAACTCCCTGTAATGGGTCCAGTCGGTTCGACAGTCTTGCCTTCCTATTCTTTGCTTTGGGAAAGGCTATCGAACTGACCCAGGCGGTGTATTGACACTCTCTTTCTGGTTGTGGGTTTCCTCCCGGATCATGGACTTGTGGGGTGACTGGTGGTGACAACTGTTCGGCATCCGTATCACTATCACTTTCCACTACCACAACTTCTTTTTCCACAACTACAGAAGACCTAGAAGCACCCGAAATGGGCAAATCCTGTTTCCTAGGATAAATTCCCACTTCAGATCCCTCTATTTCTAAAGCGTCGACGATCCCGCTTTCTTGATTGTTCTCAACATCCCCCCTGCTGTACGAGACTTTGGTGCTTGTGGATCCTTATTCCAACTTACCCTTTCTAACTTCTCGTCCTCTAGGCGGTCTATCTTGAGAACTTAGCAGCTACTCTTTTTCCCATGCGATTCACATCGAAACGAACATCTCTCATATCTCCGTAGATACGTTTGCCTATAGGATCATACACTCTGTAGTATCCTGTGGTTGGTTCGTACCCTAGAAATATGACAGGCACACCCTTGGGCTCTCCCTTTTTACTCTCCACCTTCATGATAGCAGCACAACCAATGGGTTTTAGGTGTGACGTTAGTGGTTTCTTCTTGAAGATGGCCTCAAAAGGGGAAATACCCGTGAACCTTCCATGTGCGTTAGGTATTCTATTTTCGATGTAAGTAGAGTTCTTTTCCATGTCTGTCCATAAACTGATGGGCAAACCCGCGTCAAGTCTGGCAGCTGTTGCTGGGCCTTCCATGGTTAGATGTGATCTTTCTATCACGGCATTACTCTTACTGTGGCCCTTAGGGGATGGGTAGAATTCTACTCCTGTACGCTTAACCCAGGACTTAAAAATTCCGTATCCCTATACTCCTGATCTGACTTGACCATTCTAACAGCATTTCCTGTCTGACGTTCAAAGAATGCAACTGCCTCAAGAAAATAGTCGAAAAACTCGTTCTTTTGTTTTAGGTAGTAGTTCTTTACGTATCCGCTAGCTACGCACTTAATGGTGTACTTGTATTTCCTACCATCATGAGACAACACTAAGTAAAACTGAGTATCCATGACTAAGCATTCTCCTGGGGCCCAATCCCTGTCATGTCTGTTCTTCGAACTGTGATCTACTTCTCGCATCTTAGCTAGACTACAGCATTTACATTTTCTCACGGCTTCTCTCCAATCCTTTCCTATGATCGTCCATCCCTGCGCCTTAGCTAGCCTATCCATCGCCGCACCGCCTCTATGTAATGCGATGCGGTGAAGTATAACGAAATGGATGTTCTTGCTCGCATCTGGACGGACAACAGGTAAGAGGTATGAGAAATGGTATGTGTTGTCGTTTGCTTTCTCTCCAAGTTCAGTGTTACATTCGTATGTGTATGGCACATACTTACAACCATGGTCACATCCCCATTCACAAACGCATGCTGATACATTTCCACAAAATGGATAACCTGTGATAGCATTTGGTGCAGTGAACTGTTGTGTGGCACTGTGGTTTATGTGCTTCTTCTTTCGATCCTTCAGTTTAGCAAGCTTCTTCCTACTGTCAACCTGCTTCCCTGTGTGTGGGTCAAAGATGAGGTTAGGATCTAGTTGTTTTATGCCAGGCTTATCCCAAACGTATATGTTGTTCTGGGTTCTGCGACCTTGCGCAAGAATTGCTCCCTTATCAACTGGTATGGGTTTGTCTAGCAAAATGATCTGTCCATTCTGATGCACTACAACATTTCCTGAATTATCCCAAGTGGCGGTAGGTATCAGGGTATATGGCAGATCTGGGTTGTACACCGCATTCCTAGCAACCACGTCTATCTCTTCTCCGACTCCCGCTAACTGCACTGACAACTGAGCTTTCAGGGATGTAGTTCTGAACTTGGCCTGTCCTTTCACTAGATTAGTGAACAGTTCTTTGTTGGGTGATATGTTTGTGCTACAAGCACTATCGTCAACTATACTATCTCTAGACAGATTGACCATAGCATGGGCATTGTGCATGATACTACCACCTTCATTCCTTTCCTTATCTTCTTCTTCAGCTCCCGGCTCTTCAATCGGACTTGATCTGGGGACAGGACCTAAGATCTCTTGAATGTAAGGGTGCGAATTAGTATAAGCGATATAAGGAAAACGTATGGCAAATAGGGTAGCGTCTACATCCTCACTTCTTATACACATGTTTACTACATAATGTTCTATGACTGTGCGTAAACCTGAATAAAAGACGTTTATTGTTTCATCCCGGTTGTATGCTCCCGCCGATCTGAAATCGACTGCAAAACTCCCCCGGTGAATGGCATCAAACAATTCAGTGAAGTAGCTTTCTATTCTACCCGGTTGATTGTGCGGCGGCGATGCTACCCTGATGTTAGCCGTAGGAGCACTACCGCTGTCCTGTGTACTAGCACTAGCTGGCACTGTACTACTCTTTGTACTACTTATGGGGCGTTTAGCAGAGACAGACTGATCTGTAGTACTGTTACTACTAGCTTGACTAGCCGCTAGAGACCCTGTTGTGTTACTAGAGCTACTACTTGCCGCTTGTGCTGGGAGTAATGATGGCAATGCTTTAACATCAAGGTAGGACCTATAGCTACTCTTTCCCCTACGTCTGATAACTTCTCCCCCGCTGTCATCTGAATCTACCCTATCTTTACTACCTGGGGTATCTGGGGTTTCTGTAGCTACTCTTCTTTCGTATCCTTTTTCCTTGAGTTCCGATTTAGTGAGATAATTTGAAGGGGACATCCACTTATTCGGGACTTGACCATACTGACTGCTGTCTGGGTTTGTCCAATCTCCGGAGTATGTTCAAAGGATTCCTCTTCTTCGTTTTCTCTTTCTGATCGGTCAGTTCTTGCTGTCTCATTTACTCCTTCGTTTACGCTCTCACTCTGACTAGCTTCTGTTGGTGCTGGACTAACTGGCTGAGCACTATCCATCCTGACTACATGAGGTGATCTAGGCCTATCACTGTTCACACATAAAGCCATAGTTCCTATTTTGAGTTCATCTGGTGGAATATTGCTAGCGATCGCTGCTAGGTGTGTTGGGGGCAAAGGACATCCATCCTGATCTCTTGGAATCCCTTTGTAAACACGATCGTATAGAACGGGGTCTCTAATCTCTGCCAGAGCAGCTATCACGAGAGCTTTCGCTTCTGTCATTTCAGGGCTTTTGTCAGAGTCTGGTCTGAGTTTTGGCTTGTGAAACACACAGTTTCTGAATCTAGTCAGCCTCCAGGCTGCGCTTGCTCCCGGTCCACTTACATCGCTTGCCTGTCTCTCTGACTATGCCCTCGCATCTCTTGTTGTCGGGGATCAAAAACTCCTCTGGTGTCTCAATCTTTCTTGATCTCCAAACCTTAGCATAATTAAGATTAACTGGTTCTAAGGGGATAGTGTCAATGGGGACAACACCAAAAAGCTCTGTCAAAACTAACGAGAGATCGCGCCCTAAATGTCTACTCTGTGCTTCTAGTAATGCGTATTTCAGCAAAAAGTCGCTAGTGAAGTATGGGACGTGAAAGATGCTGGGGTCAATCCCTCTAAACTCCTGTGGGGGTCTAGCTAGGGGTTTAACTTGCTGGTGAGTACGTGGGATGGGAATGGGGATAGGGTTGGTCTGAGGCCTACTCTTACTCTCCCTCTTCTTCACTTCCACGTTCAGTATCCACTGTATGAGTTGTAGTGAGTCCTCAGTCTCGTCATTGCCATCATCTTTCTGACTACCCTGATCTGACTGATCTGATGACTCTACTTCTTCATCCTCTAGTGGAGCTACTGACTCTTTCTCGTCTTGTGATAATTCGTTCTCTTCCTCTTCCTGCTCCTCACCTACACAAATGAACTTACCTTTCCTAGGTCCTTTTCTCTTGTTCATTGTGCTGTCTTTCCTTAGCTTGTGTTTAGAGCTATGCTTGTCAGTAGAGCTATCCTTTTGAATGGGTTTACGTGGTCTGTCAAATGACTTAGGCTTAGTTGTCTTTCCCTGTCTTGCTGATATGCTTTTAGTGAAAGAGCAATCACTACCTGTGTGTCTGACACCTCGCTTTCCCTCTCTGCAATCTGTTCGTACACACCTCGACGTACATTCATAACACATATGCCCAGCTTGCTTGCAGCAGTAGCATTTTAGTTCAGAATCTTTCGTCGTCGACACTGTACTAAATACTACCTGCTTTCCTTTTTGCGGTGTTATTACTTCCCTGTACAGTTTTTCGTTGTTGTACTCTTGTGTGACCTGCACCATCTTTAGGGTTAGATGTTTTCAGTCCCATCTTTGATCCATGTGCTGCCATGTAGTGTAAAGGGTTGACATAGGGTCTAGGTGTTGTAGGAGTCTAAATAGCTTCTTACTTTTCTTGTAGTCTGACTCTGCTCTTCCTTCGTCTAACTCGACTTGTCTGACTAGTGTCTTGTACTTTGTAAGCCATGTTTCTACCTTACTCATCGAACTTGGACCCTGCATAGCGTCTAGCTTGTCCAATCGACCTCCCTTAGCTATGTCGTCTAATCCTCTGTACTTGTCTACTATAGCTTTCCAGAATTTTGCTGGTTCACCTTCTGCTTCAGGCAACAATGCCATAGCATCCGGATTCAGCGGACATGAGGAAATAAGGTAAGCGAGCAACTCATCTTTCAGCTCTCTTCTTCTCCTCGTGTGATCTTGCTTTTCTTCATCCTCTATCTCTCTCTGTGTGACTGACTGTGACGTTGGTCTGTCTGATGGTGATTTAGAGGAAGGTGTTAGCTGTGTAGGCTCACTCTTGACTGTGCTGGGAAAGACTATGACTCTTCCCTCTAAGCAAGGAATCAACAATGGGTTAACTAACCTTAGAACAGCTATCAAGGTAGTCTCATACGTCTTAAAGTCTTTTATATTACTTGAGAGAGGATGAATTTTCAGATCTAGTTTCACTTTCGGGAAGGTATGTGAGGCCATTTCTTACCTTAGTGCTTACCCAAGCTACTTGATCAGAGACTTGTTGAGCGTACGTCGGCAAAAGGAGAGCAAAGCCTCTTGTCCCGACGACTGGAACTGTTGGTTTTTGGGGGTTCTCGCCACAGCTGGGGGGTCCTTCAGACCAGCCCACTGGGGAAAAAGTCCAACGTCGGCGGCTGACGCCAAACGAATGAATGAGCTCTTTGCTAGTGGGGCCGAACGTAAACGGGCCACTGCTAGAATGCTCACCCAACACCGGATCAAAGCCAGGACTGTTGTGCAGAAAATGGTTGTCGGGAACCGTCGTTGCCGGCAGAACTGGGAGCTGGACGTCTGGCTTCCTTCGCCACTGTCCACGGAACGTTCCTCGAGGAACTCTTGACGCCTTGGTGGGCTGGCTGGCTGAGCTCGAACGGCTTCTAACCACCACCCACTGCGCTGAGACTCAGCTCAACTCGCACAGGGCCACTCCAGTTACCTATCAACCACACACAGTAGACAGAAATGAGTTCTGCTCTGACACCAAACACGAACAAGACAACGCCCCTCTGGGTGTAGGTGCCAGCTTTCTTCGGTTCTTGGAGACACTCTCCAAGGGGTCCAGCGCAACGGCGCTTCAAGGCTTCATAACCTATTGACTTACGATATACCGAAGAATGACTTTAATAATTATACTTTACCCAACAGTAACGGATGACTAAAACGATTGGTAGGTATTAATAACAGAACAATAACTGGACCCACTTAATGGGGGCAGATATACCCACTTGGTCCATTAAGGTGGATTGGCATTAGTTATTCTGATAGGGGATCTAACCGGATAACCCGGTTAAATACATGGATATATTAGTTACCAAATCTATAGTCTAACAAACATATGTATTTTTACCCCCCCCCTTGGGGTCTTTAGTGGATTTGCCGGTTTAAAAATTATAAAACATATACATTTAAATTCTTCAGATCACCCTGATTCAGAATCTGCAATCGATTTTAAATTATTTTTAGTAGTTTTGACAAACGAAGCATTTGAAGTTGTAAAAAAAGTCACCATTTCTTGTGGAAAAGTTTTCGGAAACTTTGTCGAAAAGACAGGTCGGGCCGTAATTTTTTTGCTGATTCAAGGTGGTGAAAAAATGGTTTGCAACCACGATTATGATTAAAGAATCTGTTTTTGCTTGTTATTTTCTTAGCTTTTGAACTATTGAACGTTATACAATGTATCTCGATAAATAATTTGATTGAATTTTGAGAAAATTTCAACATCTCTGAGACGCACAGAGTCGGCCGGAAAACAGTCCCTTAAGGGCAGCTGAACAAGCAAATAAAAATTTATTTCTAAAACAATTGACGGTCCTACAGCTCCTAAATAGGTTGGGGGAGTCCTAAAACACTATACCTTCAAATCTACGTAGTTTTGTTGAAAATCACACGAACTCCAAAAGAAAAATGATTAAAAAATTTTTGACATTCCGACATCTTGGACTTGCATGCTTCCAGGAATGAAGCAGGCACATTCCTATTTCAAAATGTTTGTATCTATCGTAAGTATATGTCAGTGAGACATGATTACACTAAAAAAACTGCAGGAGCAAGGTCCAGGAAAAAATGTACAGGCATGTGTAGGTCAGACAGGTGAAGTTGTGAAAACCCACTTTTTGGTTTGTAGGTCACGAGTCTAGGCAAATTAACAAAAATCCTTTGGTAGAGCTTTAGTTTATGATAATACAAGATGATTTCAATACTTAAAAGTCTTAAAAAGGATGAATACTAAGATGTATATGTTCCCAAAACCAGAAAAATGCTGGTTTTCTGAGTTTTTGTATTCCACAGACATTTACAGATTACATAAAGTTGGCAAAATACGTTTAATGATAATACGAAACGATTGACCTATTCACCTGTGCAAGAAATAATACTCAAGCTACGAAATATGATATTTTCATGTTTCGACTTCCTCTGGCATCTTTTCCTAGACCGGCCGGCCCCGACACCCACCACAAAAATTGATTGAGTTCCCGGGATTTTTTTCTAAAAAATGGTTTTTTTTAAGCTACAAAAACCCAGGAAACTAAGATTTTTGAAGTACTGCTCTTTTTTTCAAAAGGGCTGCAGATTCAGAAAGCTCAGCCTCGATATTGGTCCGCACCAAATTATGGTGAATTATGGTCAAACTTTGCCCAATAACTTTTTTTTAATAACTTGTGACAAAACACCGTTGAAAACTTTTAACCGTTATAAAATTTGAATTTCAAATGATTTTTTTCTCAGTGAGGACCAGATCTCATCGTGATCTTTACAACAAAAAAAGGCGATTAAAAAAATATTTAAAAGTCAAAAAATTATAGATACACTAAAACGATCTAAAAACATATGTTGAAAAGGCTAGTTCTATTAATAATAGTGAAGTCACCTCGAAACATCGTGCAGAGGAGAATCTAATGAACCGCAGGTCAAAAAGAGTGAATTATCAACGGTAAAGGTTTTGGCCGGTTTGTAATGCCCCCAACTATAGCTCGTAAAAAGTCGGTAATACAACCAAACACAGTCCTCAAAAGATGAAAATGATGTCTCGTTATATTAGCTCAGTGAAGCCAAAAAGGAAAACGGCAACAGACCAGGAATAAAATGGCATCAGGTCCAATCCGGACAAATAATACTGAAAAACAAGCTGGTGCACCTGTCACCAGGAAAAGGTATTTTTACCGGCTATCCGGGGGGTGATGCCTACAGTACCCCCTCCCGATTTTATGACGGAAATAGCATTTTCGTCATACACCTTCTGATTTCTTTCTGCAAATAGTATGCGCTATGGAGTCATGCCACACAGCGCATCGACCCACGGATAGACGCTAAAAGACGATAAATATATCCTCATACGGCACGTCAAAGCGGATTCTCTAGCCTTTCTTGTAAATTTTGAACTCCTTCCCCTCAATTTCTTTTCTTTTTTTTTTGGCAGTATGTCAAGAACAAACGTACTATTAATAAAAAAATACAAGCAACGTGGTGCTGTAGTACGATTCCCCCTTTGATCTCCTTCTTCTTCTTATCATGATCATTATTATTATTATTATTCACAGGGAAATCGTAAGTACATTGTCTTTTTTAATGACATACCCTTGTATAAGGCGGATATCCTATGATATAGTATTAGGGGGCCAGTCCTAATAGCTATATCCGAAGTCGAGGTGTATGTACCTGACCCTGCGATATACCGACACAAGTAGAGATTGACCGTGCTCAGGTACGACAGTATATAATCTATCGTAAAAAATAATTTAATGAAAGTTTCAGAGAACATTTCATTTTCGAGAACATCATCCCAGGACTTGGAAAGGGTCATACCCGGGAACACCATCGCTCAATACACTAGCGATCCCCGTATACGGTGTAGTATCATCGTCGATCGACCTTTCGCACTCGTATGTTGCGATCGAATGCCAAGTTATATCACTGAGTCTTTTTAATATTCATATTGATAACTGATGATGCATGATCAAATCATGATACGCCGTGGGCAATCAATCAGTTTATTTGAGACGCATAAAGAAAAATAGTTTCTTTGTCACTGCCTTCGTCGTCTGGCGCGGATTTCTTTGCCTGGTGGAGGACCACCAACAAAAGTCAGATCGAACTTTGACTGTTCGAGAATGTCCCAGATCTTATTAGGGATTCCGCCCAAAGATAATTCAAAAGGGACATCAAGCACTCCTCTTGGCAGTGTCTGAATGGTCCACGCAGTGTAATCCTTGTCTCTGGGAGTAATTGTATCATCCCATGTCTCGAGACTTTTTGCGTCTTTATATACTGGCAGATAATGTCTTGCCTTTGGATCCTCAACCGGGTCCATACTTCTCCAGAACTGGAGTATCGGTTGTACTATCTTTGCGGCTGATGATATTTTGAGTGTCCGTGTGACACGCATCTGTCGTGGGACCGCCACGACCCGCATCAAGTATAAGTCTGAGAGAGTGTCATCAGCGACGTGTTGTTCCGCTGGTCTCATCAGATAGAAAACATCTTTCACCCATGCGATGGTTGCTATCGCATCGCCTTCCTTCCATCGCTCATGGACAATCTCAACGTTGCCCGCGTTTGGGTCAGTGTCCGTCCCCTCCTCCTCCTGGTGGACGTCCTTTGATCTCATCGACCTCATCGCCTTCCTCGGTTGGTCGTTGATAAGATCATTCCGCGCTCTCCTTAGCTGCGCCTCTGTGATCTTCTCCTTCTTTCCGCTATGCTCTCGCGGAGACTTAGACTGAGTCCCCACCGCGCTTATGCGGTCAGTCTTCTCCTTGCTGTCCACCTCACTCTCCTCCTTCTCAGCTATCGGTGCCCGATAAGCATCGTCTTGGTCTATGCCAGCCTCCTTGTGGATGGGCGGCACCTCTTTGAAATCATCCTTCATCCGTTTTAACGCCTCCTCAACGGATTCATCTTCCAGTAAGAAGGGATCATACTTAATCAGCCTTCTTACATTCACAATTTGCACCTTCCCTCTACCCCTGATCTTGTAATTCAGAGGTCCCGTCTGTTCCATAATCTGATAAGGTCCTTTCCAGTGAGTGAACAGCTTAGAGCTGACTCCCTTCGGGACTTGAGGATGGTACAATAGTACAATATCCCCGACCTGGAACTTGATCTGATTCAAGTGCGCTTGTCGCACCCCTTCAGCATCAGTCTTTCGGCGCTCCGCCTCTCTATGCGCCCTGACTATTTGTTCCACCTCCATCTTCACCCTAAGTCTCATCCAAACAACTCATCCGCATCCGCCCAAGTGTCTTTTGGGTGAAGGAGCGAAGTCGGGATATCAGGCTCACGCCCATATACTAACTGATATGGCGAGATTGAGCTCTTTGAGCCTCCTAACGCCGTAGAGGGTAGACAGTTCATTGCAAACGCAAATGATGGTGCTGCCTCGACCCATGCTCTTTGATTCTCCTTCTTTGTGCAATACATCTTTAGCGAGGCTTTGAGGGGTCTGTGTACCCGCTCGATTTTCCCATTTGCTCGCGGGTTATAGGCAGTAACATATTGCCATTTCATCCCGTAATACTTAGATAGTTTGTCGATGACCTCGTTATTAAAGTCCGAGCCTCGATCAGAACATATCTTTCTTGGTACTCCGATCTGTGAGATGATCCTATCGATCAGCGCCTCGGCCGTCGTCTTGCCGGTAACGTCTTTGACAGGGATGATCCACACATAGTTGGTGGCTCTGTCAATAGCCGTAAGGAGGTATTTGTAACCATCCTTCGATTCTGGGAAAGGTCCCACATGATCAATGTGTATAAACTCAAACATCCCCGCATGAAAAGGAAATTCGCCAATCAGGCCGAAATTTGCCTTCAGTGGTGTTTTGTTTATCTTGCACGGGATGCATGCATCCACCGCCTGATCTATCTCCTCCTTCATCTTCTTCCACCAGAATCGCCTCGCTACGAACATATGAGTTCGTTGTCGACCCGGATGCGCCAAAAGTGGGCAATTGTGGGCTGCGACAAATATAAATCGTCTCAGACTCTCCGGTACCCAAAGGGTCCATTTGTCCGGCTGTGACGCATAGCGACCGTGAAGGCCCTTGTACCACAGTAGACCATCTCTCCATCCCATCTCCTTCATCTGATCTTTGATCGCTTTCGTCATCTTCAGCTCATCCGGGTTCTGATATAACTGTATCAGTTCTTTAAACTCCGGATCTTGAGCCTGTTGTTGCCTCCATGCGGTAGGCGAGGCTATATGGATAGTACCATCTTCTAGCCGTACCCCATTCTTTCCGGGTCATCGTCTAGGTCACTTCTCCGCTCTTGAGGAGGCTCCGCATAAACTTCCTGCGTCTCCTCTTCCTCTCTTATGTTCGCCTTCGCATTCTCATATCCCTCATAGGACCACTCAGCGTCCTCCTGGGTATGTAGCTCACAACATATCCCGTGATCCGGGCCTTGTGGACTGTACCGTAGACCTGTGCGGTCATATCGGACTCCACTCGCCATCTCCATCGCCTCAATGTGGCTGACCTCATACACCTTGTCAGTGGACAAGTCTTCCATCTCCACCGTGGACACCAACGCCGATACTTCTGAGTTAAACTCTAGCCTAGAGAGGCTATCAGCGACCACATTTCGCTTTCCCGGTAGATGGACCATTGTAAAATCGAAACAAGACAAGAACGCTTGCCACCGCGCCAGCCGTCCCGTCTGTTCATGATTCATCAACCATAACAGGTTATGATGATCAGTTCTGACAGTAAATTGAGGTCCTCCCCACAAATATTCTCTGAGCCTCTTGAGGGCCCATACTACCGCCAACGCCTCTCTTTGCCTTGTGCAATAGTTTCTCTCCGCCGCACACAACTTCCTACTAATAAACATGATTGGGCGTAATTTCTTCTCCTCATCCTCTTGTTGTAATACAGCCCCAATCGCAAACTTAGATGCGTCTGTATCGACTACGAATTGTTTCGTAAAGTCGGGCATCGTTAACACCAGTCCTCCGTCTTTCGGGTCTTTGTAAATGAGATCTTTGAGCGCATGAAACGCTTGCAAAGCCTCTTCGCCCCACTTCTCAAAGTCTCCAAAATCTATCATTTTCTCCAACTTAGCCCGTGTTGCACCCCAATCGGGTATAAACTGGCTATAGTATTGCGCCATCGCAAGGAATGAGTGCAATTCAGTGCGGTTCTTCGGTATCGGTCGATTCATAATCTCCTCCCTCTTCTCTTTGGATATCGAGACTCGATTATGGGAGATCTCGTACCCTAAGTATGTCACACTCGTCTTGGCAAGTTGACACTTCTTTAGATTGCACTTCAGGCCAAAAGCTCCGATGCGCCTGAATATATCGGACAAATGATCGATATGCCCCTCCATTGTGTTAGAGTATACGATAATGTCATCGATATAGCAAAATGCATATTCTCCCGCCTTCTGTCCCCGCCTTCTCATAAAGCCACCGTCAGACAAATCATCGTACTGACTGCTCAACATCTTCTGCATCGCCTTCTGGAAAAGTCCTGGGGCTTGCTTGAGGCCCATCGGAAGCACTTTCCATTGATATATTTCCATACCCACCACAAACGCCGTCAGCCATCTGGACTTTTCCTCCAGTGGTATCTGCCAGAAGCCATTCTTAAGGTCAATGACCGAATAGAATTTTGCATTCCGCAGTACTCTCCTTCCTTCTTCTAATGTCGCGAGAGGATTTCTCTCTTCCTCCAGCACCTTGTTAACACGAGCATAGTTAACTGTCAGGCGCCATTCTCCTCCTGGCTTCGGCACTATTCTCGGTTGTGAGACTATTGAGGATGTTGATCTCTCAATAAAGTCCTCATTGAGCAGCTGTCTTGCTAGCTCCTCCGCTATCTTCGCCTCATGTATACTCAAATTCGCCCTTCGTGGTGCCGGTGACGGCTCCGCACCCGGTATTTTGTAAATAACCGCAGTGAAATCTTCAGGCTTGACACCACCTGCATGTGGAGGGTCAAAAATTTCCTTGTTCGCCTCTAATTTGGCTTTTAAA
>WBZZ01005210.1:7500-22500 GCA_019918135.1 Paulinella micropora
ATTGCAGCGTAATGTAAAAGCAGACAGCAAAATCGTATGGCATGTTTACGGTGTGTTGTCTCCCTGTGAAAAAATTTTCGGAACAGGCTCTGATGCTGCAAGGGAGTGGGTGAAGAGTACGTTTGCGCCATCATGGGTACTGAAAATGCCCAGATCTGCAAATACGTGACCAACCTTCCATACGAAAAGATTGCAGACAAAAACGATGACGATAGATACATACCTTACATTGTGGAGGTAGACGCAGAGGATTGTCTGATGGATACCGTCCTTTTTATTTGGAACATGGCAGGATCTAGCTTGCAGATCAAGAGCAGCTTGTGAAACAAATTTCTGACGCTGATGAGTGAAATTGAATTGAAAGAAGACAAATAGATGGCAGGATCTCGCTTGAAGATCAAGAACAGCTTCTGAAACAAATTGCTGACGCATTAATGCGGCTGCTGATGATTGAATTGAGAGGAGAGAGAGAGAGAGAGAGAGAGAAAGAGAGAGAGAGAGATAAACTGTATATATATATAGTAAGTACAAAAGGTATATTATTAAATAATATCATTGTTATTTATATCAATCAAGTTCAATATCAATATTAATATTAAGCTTAAAATTACTAAGTTAATATTAATCATAGTAATATTGAAGTTAATATCATTGCGAAATTGTTCCGCAATTCCGAGCAGGGCACTGTCAGTAATCATGATTAATATTAATATTAACATTAATATATTAATACTGTCACAAAAAATGAACTCCGATTGCGCCGCCTACCTTTTATTAATAAAAAACCCAAAAACTAAATTTTCACTAAACTGAAAATTTCACCAAAAATGAAATTTTAATACAAAATTTGGATTTCAACCAAAAACCAAAATACTATTTTTTTTGTTGTCTTGAATGTCAACAGCAATAGTGCTTGCGTAAAAAAATGAAGAGCAAGAAGAAGAGGGAAGCCTCGGAGAAGGGAAGGAGAGGAGAGGGGAGAAAAAAACTCTGACTCGGAGACTCTGAAAGCAGAGATGTCGGAAGCAGCCTCCGAAGAAGCAAAGAGCTTATTATCCTTTCTCAAGACTAGTTGATCCTCCTCCTCTTGCAGTCTCCTTTCCCCCTTAGCTTTCCTTTCTTCTTCTGCCTTCCCTTGATATTAATATTAATACGACGCCAAGCACACTTTCAACTTTCCCAACAGAAAGTCAATCGCACATATATAAGGGACTTTAAACGTATTTTATTAATACAGGAACCAGGCACGAAAGTTGAACTGAGCTGCCTTTCTATTAATAACTTACGGGTTTGCGATTCAAATCGGGTACAAGATCCGGGTCAGTTGAAATTATTTCCGTATCCGGATGCCGCGCATAGAGTCTAATACGGCTTGTCTCAAAGACCGGCAAGTCAAGGACCGGCTATGTCCTATTAGTCGGCGGTAGCCCGGTGGCGGGCATGGTTATCGAAGCGACAAACTAAGGTTGCTCTTTCGTCTAACGACGCCGAAATCATCGCGGCTAATGAAGCCCTCCGCGAGATGATGACAATCAAAAATATTCTGCTCGAGATAGGTTTAGCGCAAAAAAATTCCATTGACGTGATCGAAGACAACGCGCAGACCATATTAGCGGCACAGCAAGGACTCGCAGGACCGCGCACTAAACATCTACTCGTGAAAGAACATTATTTGCACGAACTGGAAAATCTCGAGTTTTAAAATTCCGGAAAATCAGTACAGACGAGAAAATTGGTGTCCTAACTAAATACTACCTTAAGACCAGATGGACTATTTACTGGATAAATTCACGTTAAAGATGAATTAAGCGGCGGCATTAATATTAATCAATTTTTCGTGATCTGCGAGCATATTAATTTCTCGCGACATCGGGATTTGTGTAAATTTTTGCTTACGTTCATGTTATATTTAGGAGCACAAATCGAGAGACAACGGAGGGACAAGCAGGCAATATAGAGACAAACGAGGGATCCCTAATTTGATGGTTGATAAGTTTTATATGCAACTGTCTTCAACCATCTCTCACACATCCTCGTGTTCCTTCTTTTGCGTGGACGAAAGCTCATGGACGAAAAAAGATTACAAGGAGCAGTGGCCAGAGCGCATTCAACCATGGCACCTGCACATCAGTAGATAGATAGATAGATAGATAGATAGGTTTGGATAGATAGATATTGCTCTGAGTGGACATTCAAGAGGCAAATTCAAACATTGTGAACTCGTCTTTATCACTCGATATTCCCGATACGTAAACGCTGAGCACATGTGAAAAGCCATGGAATTAATTCAAATATTGGCGCTTCAGAATTTCGTAGCACTTTGATTGATGGAGAACGATGATATTCAATCTATCCGCATGCCAAGACAGCAGCAAATCTCTTGGGTGGAGACAACTTTGAAGTAGTACAAAGCTTGTGGCAATCATACATAACTTAGGTATAAACATATATTATGTGTATGTAGACGAGACAGAAGGCGAGAGAGAGAGAGAGAGAGAGAGAGAGAGAGAGAGAGAGAGAGAGAGAGAGACACACACACAAAGACAGAGACAGACACATACACATACACGGAGAGAGAGGGGGGGGGGGGGGGGGGGGGGGAGGGGGAGGGAAGGGAAGCAAAAGGCAGGCACGGGATGCTGGTAAGAGGTGTCATGTTATGTTATGTTATGTTTATGTTACGTTACGTTACGTTATGTTATGCATGTTATGTTATGCTATATTATTCTAATGTTATGTTATGTTATGTTATGTTAGATTATGTTATATTATATTATGTTATGTTATGTTATGTTATATTATGTTATGTTATGTTATGTTAGACCAGCGTGGCCGCGCCGCCCGTGTTACCAAGGCTTTCTTTACAGTCCCCGTTAGAGTCTGGTTCATGACTACATGCACACACGTGCTTGCGTTACAACATCCATCCATCTACCTATCTATCTAGATTGTCTATCTATCTATCTATCTATCCATCTATCCATCCATCCATCTATCCATCTATCGATCGATCGATCGATCTATCTATCTATCTATCTATCTATCTATCTATCTATCTATCTATCTATCTATCTATCTATCTACCTACCTACCTACCTACCTACCTCCCACCTACCTACCTACTTACCTACCTATCTACTTATCTTTCTATCTATGCATGCAGTAGGTGTACTTGTCTAGGCAGCAGCCGCAGCCGATCAGGTCGGTAGGGAAACAATCCTTCTACATAATAACAACAACAATAATAATAATAATAGTGTATCTCCTGCCAATTGCTGAGCCAAAAGGCCATGTGCATCCAGTCCTCCATTCCATAAGGAAAGTCTCCACACCAATCGGTGGAATAAAGGAAGTGACGGCATAGAACATTACTCTAGGAGCTTTATACCAATCAGCCCATGGAAAGGACCGATGGCCTATGTACTCCCTAATAATAATAATAATAATAATAATAATAATAATAATAATAATAGTGCTTCTCTGTCAATGGCTGATGCAAATCTGCACATGCGCCTCCATCGTCTCACCCGTGAGGGGAGTACGAAGAATTGACGATAGGCTCTGATGACACCCCCGCACGGGCAGTTCCAACACTTCCAGACGGGCCGGTATGTTCAATGAAAATACTGGTGGCACCGACGAGAATCGAACTGGCGACAGGGCCCAGAAATAATAATAATAATAATAATAATAATAATAATAATAATAATAATATAGTGTATCTCCTGCCAATTGCTGAGCCAAAAGGCCATGTGCATCCAGTCCTCCATTCCATAAGGAAAGTCTCCACACCAATCGGTGGAATAAAGGAAGTGACGGCATAGAACATTACTCTAGGAGCTTTATACCAATCAGCCCATGGAAAGGACCGATGGCCTATGTACTCCCTAAATAATAATAATATAATAATAATAATAGTGCTTCTCAGTCAATGGCGAATGCATTTCTGCACATGTGCCTCCATCGTCTCACCCGCGAGGGGAGTACGAAGATTTGACGATAGGCTCTACTGACACCCCCGCAAGGCAGCTCCAAGCCTTCCAGACAGACCAAAACTTTCAAAGAAAATATCCTTTGAAAATACTGGCACCGACGGGAATCGAACTGGCGACAGGTCCCAGATGGTAGACCTTAACCACTGGGCTATCGCGGTGCCACTAATACAATAATAATAATAATAATAATAATAATAATAATAATAATAATAATAATAATAATAATGATTATTATTATTATTTCTCGGGCTGGGGTTCGGGGATTGCCCCCCCGGACCCCCCCTTTCCCGTCGACAGGGTACGTTCAACTGCCGGAGGTACCAGCAGAACGCAAGTGTAAGGTCGACAGGGTACGTTCAACTGCCGGAGGTACCAGCAGAACGCAAGTGTAAGCTCTGGTGGCACAAAAACCTAAAATCTCTGGTTTTTGTGCCAACCGCCACCAAAACTTTTTTATCTCCGAAGAGAGCGTTATTATTATTATTATTATTATTATTATTATTATTATTATTATGGACACCGTGATAGCCCAGTGGTCAAGTTCTACCATCTGGGCCCTGTCGCCAGTTCGATTCCCGTCGGTGCCACCAGTATTTTCATTGAACATACCGGTCCGTCTGGACCAGTATTTTCATTGAACATACCGGTCCGTCTGGAAGTGTTGGAACTGCCCTTGCGGGGGTGTCATTAGAGCCTATCGTCAATTCTTCGTACTCCCCTCACGGGTGAGACGATGGAGGCGCATGTGCAGAAATGCATCAGCCATTGACAGAGAAGCACTATTATTATTATTATTATTTCTCGGGCTGGGGTTCCCGGGGGGAGGGCCCCCCCAGAATCCCGCACTGTTCACCGCGTGTATTTCTCCCTTGACATCGTAGGTTTCCTCTAAATCTGTCTCCTTTCTGACTAACTGTTTCTGTTTGCTATATAGAGTATAGCGGAATAGATGGGATGTGGTGGTGGTTCGCAACGACCTGTTTGTTCCAATAGAGACTGGGTACTTTCAGGAGAGGTTGTGCGTGTAGTGATAGACTCTGTTTCGTCTTTCTCTCTCTTGCTTCGATCTCTCTGTTCTCCTGTCTCCTGCTTGTCCTTTCGTGAGTGAGTAGTGTGCAACGACCTGTTTGTTCCAATAGAGACTGGGTACTTTCAGGAGAGGTTGTGCGTGTGGTGATAGACTCTGTTTCGTCTTTCTCTCTCTTGCTTCGATCTCTCTGTTCTCCTGTCTCCTGCTTGTCCTTTCGTGAGTGAGTAGTGTGCAACGACCTGTTTGTTCCAATAGAGACTGGGTACTTTCAGGAGAGGTTGTGCGTGTAGTGATAGACTCTGTTTCGTCTTTCTCTCTCTTGCTTCGATCTCTCTGTTCTCCTGTCTCCTGCTTGTCCTTTCGTGAGTGAGTAGTGTGCAGCTTGTCCTGTGTCGTTTGCTGTCCGTGTGTTGTTGTCTACTCTGTCGACTGCTCTGCTGCTGACTGCTGTTCTGAGACGGTCTTTCTTGCTGACTGCTAGTCTGTGACTGCCTGTCTGCGACTGTCTGCTCTGCTGTCTGCCTGTCTGTGACGGTCTTTCTTGCTGACTGCTAGTCTGTGACTGCCTTGTCTGCGACTGTCTAGACTGAGACTGTCTGTGATGTGACTGTCTGCTTTGTTGACTGCTGTTCTGTGCCTGCGTGAACTGCTTCTGTTCGGTGTTGTTGCTAGCCTGTCTAGCTGACTGTCTTCTAGTTCTAGGTCCATCTTCCTCCTCTGTCTCCTGTCCTCCACATAAAACACAGACTGACTCTCTTCCTCTTCTTCGCTAGGCTCGTCTTGTTGATCTGTGTTGTCTTCTTCCTGTGTGAGTTCATTGTCTTGTTCGTCTGAGGCTTGCTCAGCTACTGCGACAGTAGTTCTAGGGGACTTCTTGGAAGGTTTAGTGCCCGAAAACCTTTTAGACTTAAACCGTGGGCAATCCTTACGGGGGTGTTTCTTGCCTTTCTTGCATTCACCTTTTACGCAAGGCTTGCTGCAGTCTTTGGCTAAGTGCCCGGGGGAATTGCAGTTGAAGCAACGTTGTGCTTCGTCGTCCGTTTGTTGAGTCACAAATGACTTCTCAAAAGTCTTACGTTCTCCTTTAGTTTTCTCAGGGGTTTCGCCTGCCTTAAGGGTCTTTCGCTGAGAGTTCTGTTTTAATTTATACTTAACCCAGATTTTTCTCAGCATATCTTCCACTTGGGAGTGGGAAGTGATTCCCTTATTTTCGATTTGGATAATTAGGGCGTCGAGCCCTCCGAATGCTGGGTGATACGAGAGCTTGTGCAAGAGGTGTGCAGTGAAAAAGTCTGTAGGGATTTTCCCGCCGTAGTCTCTTTGAATCTGAAGCTCAGAGAGTCGGTTCTCATCAAGCCAATAGCCTATGTCTCCCTTGGGGCTGGCAACGATATATTTTTGCCATCTTATAATCATATCGAGGAGTGATTTGCCGCTATACCTCTTTTCGACCAAAACCAACATGCCGATAGGATTTCTATTCTCTACACTCATGCACATTGTCACCAGGACGGGTGCTTTAAATGCAACTGAGAGATAGAGTCCTACTCTTCGCATACTCTGTGCGTATTGTTTGTCAGCTTTTTTTCTTTTGGAGGATGCTCTCTTTTTCCTCGTTTGGGCTCTTCTGGCTTGGTTTTCTTCTTCCAGCTGCTCCTTTGCCGATAGAAGGAGAGGATTTGCCTTTTTGAGAGGATGTATCTTTCCTTGTTTGGGCTTTTCTCTCTCTTTCTGAGGTTCCGGTTCTGAATCGCCCTCCGAGGACTCGTCAGACCATTCTTCCGCGTTACGCATGAGCACAGGGTCGTATGGAAATTTCGCAACTGCTTTATCTGGTTCCTCTAGCGTTGAGGCAACCATGTCTCCCATTTCTGCGCTATCACCGTAAGTGAATGACTGGAATTGGAACCGCCATTCCTGGTAAAGTCGTTCGCTTGGTTTGAGCGTGGGTACGCTCGCTAGGTTGAGAACGGGAATCGAACTGGCGACAGGTCCCAGATGGTAGACCTTAACCACTGGGCTATCGCGGTGCCAATAATAATAATAATAATACTATATCTGAGGCGTACTGATGCAGCTAATGGCATATCCTCAACGGACATAAGCCTCCAATACCCTTGTTCGAGGTCCTCCACCCCCCCGTGTCAGTCTCTCGCCTGATGATCGGGGCCACCGATGGAGCTCCTGAGGGCAAGACTGCACTAAGCCGAGGTTATTCCGCAGTCCCAGCAACCTCTTGCAAGACGTCACCGAATGTGCAAGTGCGTACACCAAGCGCGGTTGCTAGAGCTGCCTCGAAACCCCACCCATAACAATCTGGTGTCTGCTGGGTCCTGGGCTATCAACCAGCATATGCGGAGTTTAAGATCTTTTACGCGCGCAACGACCCCAGCATCTACCACCAAAGGGTTATGAGTTGGCGTCACAGTTTAACGCCTTGAGGCCATTGGGCTGGAACTCTGTTTAGCAAGTGTGACTAGGTTTTTTCATCGGGATTTCCCTCAAATATGTCACAGTCAACACTCCAAATAATAATAATCATAATAATAATAATAATAATAATAATAATAATAATAATAATAATAATAACAATAACAATAACAATAATAATATATAATGATAAGTAATAGTAATAGTAAAAGTATTAGTAATAGTAATAATAATAATAATAATAATAATAATAATAATAATAATAATAATAATAACTAGGGGTGGCGCCAACACCTGAAAGGATGGTTTGCGGTGCGCGAATGAGGTGCGCTTCGCGCACCAACCGCACCAACCCCCTTCCCCCCCCTCTCCTCCTCGGACTGGGGTTCCCGGGGGCATTGCCCCCGGACCCCCCCACTTCCCGTCGACAGGGTACGTTCAACTGCCGGAGGTACCAGCAGAACGCAAGTGTACGCTCTGGTGGCACAAAAACCTAAAATTTCTGGTTTTTGTGCCACCCGCCACCAAAACCTTTTTATCTCCGAAGAGAGCGCACCTAGAGGTGTCGGGTACACCAAGCATCAGCCTCAAACTCCTTCTGGTGTGCGCAAACGGCGCTTGGTGGCGCGAAAAACTCAATTTTCCGTTGTGTAGGCCACCCGGCGCCACAAGTTTTATATTTTCGAAGAGAGCTCATCAAGAAGTGTCAGATACACCAAATATCAGCCGCTCCCTCTGGTGTGCGCAAACGGCGGCTGGTGGCACAAAACCTCAATTTTCTGGTTTGGGTGCCACCCGCGACCAAAGGGTACGTACAATCACAGGGCTGGGGTTCCCGGGGGGAGGGCTCCCCGGACCCCCCCTGCCCCGTCGACAGGGTACGTTCACTTGCCGGAGGCACCGGCAAGTACTGCTTAAAAACCAGGAAATTTGGCATTCAGGACACTCCCCTAACGCAAATATTTGCGCGAATTCCAAAAAAAAATATACCCGCATCAAGATAGAGTCTGCTGCTAACCACCCTGCCAATATGAGCTCCCAACTCCTCCTGGTTCCCACAAACCATGATTTATTCCGACAGGTGCGAAAATGCGGGTGGGGAGGGGGGGGGGGAGAGCAGAAAATAGGCTTTAAAAAAGGAATTTTGGCATTCAGGACACTCCCCTAACGCAAATATTTGCGTGAATTAAAAAAAAAAAACTATACCAGCATCAAGATCGAGTCTGGTGCTAGCCACCCTGTCAATATGAGCTCCCAACTCCTGATTCACACAAACCATGATTTATTCCGACGAGAGTGCAAAATAGGCTTCAAAAAAAACAAGGAATTTTCGAATTCAGGACACTCCCCTACCGCAAATATTTGCGTGAATTCCAAAGAAATTATATCAGCATCAACATCGAGTCTGGGGCTAGCCACCCTATCAATATGAGATCCCAACTCCTCCTGGTTCACACAAACCATGATTTATTCCGACAGGGGTGCGAAAAAAAAAAAGAGGGAATTTTGGCGCAAATATTTGCGTGAATTCCAAAAAAATCATGTCAGCATCAAGATCGAGTCTGGGGCTAACCACCCTGCAAATATGAGCTCCGAACTTCTCCCCGTTCCGACAAACCATGATTTATTCCGATAGGGGTGCGGAAATGCCGGGGGGGGGGGGGGGTACACAATTTTCATTTCCCCCTCCCCCAAACCCCCCCACCCCCTTCACCAACACCTTTCAGGGATAATAATAATAATAATAATAATAATAATAATAATAATAATAGTAATAATAACAATAATAATAATAATAATAATAATAATAATAATAATAATAATAGTAATAATAATGTATCTCCTGCCAATTGCTGAGCCAAAAGGCCATGTGCATCCAGTCCTCCACTCCACAAGGAAAGTCTCCACACCAATCGGTGGAATAAGAAAGTGACGGCATAGAACATTACTCTAGGAGCTTTATACCAATCAGCCCATGGAAAGGGACCGATGGCCTACGTACTCCCTAATAATAATAATAATAATAATAATAATAATAATAATAATAATAATAATAATAATAATAATAATAATAATAATAATAATAGTGCTTCTCTGTCAATGGCTGATGCATTTCTGCACATGCGCCTCCATCGTCTCACCCGTGAGGGAGTACGAAGAATTGACGATAAGCTCTAATGACACCCCCGCAAGGGCAGTTCCAACACTTCCAGACGGGCCGGTATGTTCAATGAAAATACTGGTCCAGATAATAATAATAATAATAATAATAATAATAATAATAATAATAAATAATAATATATATATTGATCTGTCATGGCTGAGCCCGAGGGCCATGCGCCTCCATCCCTCGACCCAACAGGGACTACTAGTGAGTATGTTGGGGAGGGAAGAGTGACTCTAACCATCCTGCATAGAAGGCCCCAAAAGGAAGTCCCTACTACCCGCACAGTGTCGGGTACCTTGCAGGAAATCAACTACAAATAATTGATCTTCCCCGCGTGAGAGCTCCACGAGACTGGGTAGGTCCCGCATGGAGGTACTCACAGGGGTAGCAGACATTTCATGCGGTCTGCCAGCGCATGAGGACGTTTTGTGGTAAGTATCTGGGACGCCTCGAAACCCGTCACCACCCCTAGATCGCGGAATGTAAATACCCCTTTGATCCCACGTGGTGCATGTCTTATAAAAAACAACACAACGACATGGCCTCGGAACCAACACAACAACATAGCCTCGGAACCCACATCGACATAGCCTCGGAACCCACACAACAACAGAGCCTCGGAACCAACACAACAACATAGCCTCGGAACCAACACAACAACATATCCTCGGAGCCAACACAACGACATAGCCTCGAAACCAGTGGGAAGAGGCCCAACCACCTCCTCTTCCCGTGGGGTGCCATACTGTGCACCCCTCCATATATATAATAATAATAATAATAATAATAATAATAATAATAATAATAGTGCTTCTCTGTCAATGGCTGATGCATTTCTGCACATGCGCCTCCATCGTCTCACCCGTGAGGGGAGTACGAAGAATTGACGATAAGCTCTAATGACACCCCCGCAAGGGCAGTTCCAACACTTCCAGACGGACCGGTATGTTCAATGAAAATACTGGTCCAGACGGAGCGGTATGTTCAATGAAAATACTGGTGGCACCGACGGGAATCGAACTGGCGACAGGGCCCAGATGGTAGAACTTGACCACTGGGCTATCACGGTGTCAATAATAATAATAATAATAATAATAATAATAATAATAATAATAATAATAATAATAATAAATAATAATAGTGCTTCTCTGTCAATGGCTGATGCAAATCTGCACATGCGCCTCCATCGTCTTGCCCGTGAGGGGAGTACGAAGAATTGACGAATAAATAAATAATAATAATAGTAATAGTGCTTCTCTGTCAATGGCTGATGCATTTCTGCACATGCGCCTCCATCGTCTCACCCGTGAGGGGAGTACGAAGAATTGACGATAGGCTCTAATGACACCCCCGCAAGGGCAGTTCCAACACTTCCAGACGGACCGGTATGTTCAATGAAAATACTGGTCCAGACGGACCGGTATGTTCAATGAAAATACTGGTGGCACCGACGGGAATCGAACTGGCGACAGGGCCCAGATGGTAGAACTTGACCACTGGGCTATCACGGTGTCCATAATAATAGTAATAATAATAATGATGATAATAATAATAATAATAATAATAATAATAATAATAATAATAACAATAATAATAATAATGATAATAATAATAATAATAATAATAATAATAATAATGATAAAAATGGCGATAGCAATACCAGGTTCTGCGTGTTGCCTGTGCCCTTGTTCAGAGTGTTGACCTTGCGCTTGCTGCAGACAAGAGCGACAAGATACGATACGATATGATACGACGATCGATCGATCGGTCGATCGATCTATAGATAGATAGATAGATAGATAGATAGATAGATAGATAGATAGATAGATAGATAGATAGATAGATAGATATGTTTAGTCTAGGAACGTCGCATAGCCAAATGGCCATAAGCGTCATACCAGGAGGTATCCTCGGCTCAGGCCTGCCTTTGCCTTCCTGGCTCCCTCATAACCAATGCCAAGCGGAGGGATCCACTCATCAAGGACGAAGTGCGGGGTGAGTACCTTGTATGGACGAGCTCCATGGAAAAAAGCTCCATGGAAAAAAACTCCTAACGCCATAACGCCACAGCTACCCACGCAGCCTTGCGAGGTAGTGGGCATGTGGTGCAGTTTGCTCTAGGAGGGTTGGTCTTCATCGCCAACGTCCCGCCCCCTCGACCAATTTTTCTTACATCGAAGGGAGGGACGCCCGATAGGATAGATAGATAGATAGATAGGTAGGTAGGTAGGTAGGTAGGTAGAAAGATAGATAGATATATAAATAGATAGATAGATAGATAGGTAGGTAGGTAGGTAGGTAGATAGATAGATAGATAGATAGATAGATAGATAGATAGATGTCTAACAGAGAGAATGGGAAAGGGCGATGCTCGCGCGTGCCTGAAAGCATCGTCATGCTCTCTTTCTCTCTCTCTCTCTCTCTCTCTCTCTATATATATATATATATATATATATCTTCCTTGCCCTCTCCCTCCCCCCTTACCCCCTCCTCTCTCTCTCTCTTCTTTTTTCTTTCTTTCTTTCTTTCTTTTTTACTCTCCCCTATCACTCCATCCATCTCTCTCTCTCTCTCTCTCTATATATATATATATATATGTATATATCTTCAAGCATGCGCGCAAGAGAGCAATCAGGGATGTGATGAGAAACGCAGGAGGCAGGGGGGGGGGGGGGGGGGGGGGGGGAGGGATGGCAAAGGGCAAGAGCACGTACTTGGCCGCGCAGTCGGCGGTGGGCTGTGTGGTGGTGGTGGTGGTGGTGGCGGTATTGCACGCCGCGCCGGGTGGGCAGATGCACGTGCGCGCGTTGTCTTGGTAGAAGTATTGGCCCTCGGGGCAGTTGACTTGAGACGTGAGAGGAGACGCGCTGTTGCTGTAGGTGCAGTCGTAGCACACGTAGCCTTGGGCTGCGTTACACGGGTTCGCTACGCAACCGTTCTGCAGCACACACAATCGAAACAATAATAGGTTTGAGAACAAAAGCAACAACAACAACAACAACAAAAACGACGACGAGCGACGACGACAACGACGACAACAAAAACGACAACAACAGCCACGACGACAACAACAACGACAACAAGAACAACAACAACAGCGACAACAGCATCATCATCATCGTCGTCATCGTTGTCATCATCGTCATCATCATCGTGATCATCATCACCACCACCACCATTATCACTATCATCATCATCATCATCATTATCACCACCACCACCACCATCATCATCACCACCACCACCACCACCACCATCATCATCATCATCATCATTCTGACGCGGTCGTCGATGATGCAGGCGGTTTTTGTGGACGAGTCCGCGTTAAAGGGCCTGTAGCCCTGCTTGCAGTCGCCACAACCCTCTGCAGCACACACACGCGACGAGAGATAGATAGATCGTCCACATTAAACGACTAACAGCCCGTCCAACAGAAGCTCCTCTGCAGCACACACACACGCAACAAGAGATAGATAGATAGACGAAAGAGAGAGAGAGAGAGAGAGAGAGAGAGAGAGAGAGAGAGAGACCGACAGACATTCAGTTAGATAGATAGATAGATAGATAGATAGGTAGATAGATAGATAGATAGGTAGGTAAATAGATAGATAGATAGGTAAGTAGACAGCGGTGGGTACCTGCGGTGGAAGGTCCCGGGGCGCCGACGCGCTTGAGAAACTCGCACGTCAGGGCTGCACAGCTCGCGCCTGCGTATCCATGTATGCATATGTATGTATGTACGTATGTATGTATGTATGTATTTATGTAGGTAGGTAGGTAGGTAGGTAGATATGAAGGTATGTAGGTACTATTATTATTATTATTATTATTATTATTATTATTATTATTATTATTATTATTATTGGACACCGTGATAGCCCAGTGGTCAAGTTCTACCATCTGGGCCCTGTCGCCAGTTCGATTCCCGTCGGTGCCACCAGTATTTTCATTGAACATACCGATCCGTCTGGACCAGTATTTTCATTGAACATACCGGCCCGTCTGGAAGTGTTGGAACTGCCCTTGCGGGGGTGTCATTAGAGCTTATCGTCAATTCTTCGTACTCCCCTCACGGGTGAGACGATGGAGGCGCATGTGCAGAAATGCATCAGCCATTGACAGAGAAGCACTATTATTATTATTATTATTATTATTATTATTATTATTATTATTATTATTATTATTATTATTATTATTATTATCATTATTATTATTATTATTATTATTATTATTATTATTATTATTATCATTATGGACACCGTGATAGTCCAGTGGTCAAGTTCTACCATCTGGGCCCTGTCGCCATTTCGATTCCCGTCGGTGCCACCAGTATTTTCATTGAACATACCGGTCCGTCTGGAAGTGTTGGAACTGTCCGTGCGGGGGTGTCATTAGAGCCTATCGTCAATTCTTCGTACTCCCCTCACGGGTGAGACGATGGAGGCGCATGTGCAGATTTGCATCAGCCATTGACAGAGAAGCACCACTATTATTATTATTAATTATTATTATTATTATTATTATTATTATTATTATTATTATTATTATTATTATTATTCAGCCCAATGGCCTCAAGGCGTTAAACTGTGACGCCAACTCATAACCCTTTGGTGGTAGATGCTGGGGAGGAGGGTCGTTGCGCGCGTAAAAGATCTTAAACTCCGCATATGCTGGTTGATAGCCCAGGACCCAGCAGACACCAGATTGTTATGGGTGGGGTTTCGAGGCAGCTCTAGCAACCGCGCTTGGTGTATGCACTTGCACATTCGGTGACGTCTTGCAAGAGGTTGCAGGGACTGCGGAATAACCTCGGCTTAGTGCAGTCTTGCCCTCAGGAGCTCCATCGGTGGCCCCGATCATCAGGCGAGAGACTGACACGGGGAGGGTGGAGGACCTCGAACAAGGGTATTGGAGGCTTATGTCCGTTGAGGATATGCCATTAGCTGCATCAGTACGCCTCAGATATATTATTATTATTATTATTATTATTATTATTATTATTATTATTATTATTATTATTATTGTTATTATTATTATTATTATTATCATCATCATCATCATTATCATCATCATTATTATTGTCATCATTATTATCATCATCATTATTATCATCATCATCATCATTATTATTATTATTATTATTATTATTATTATTATTATTATTATTATTAGGGAGTACATAGGCCATCGGTCCTTTCCATGGGCTGATTGGTATAAAGCTCCTAGAGTAATGTTCTATGCCGTCACTTCCTTTATTCCACCGATTGGTGTGGAGACTTTCCTTATGGAATGGAGGACTGGATGCACATGGCCTTTTGGCTCAGCAATTGGCAGGAGATACACTATTATTATTATTATTATTCAGCCCAATTGGCCTC